>APFE030957770.1:0-18489 GCA_000404065.3 Pinus taeda
TAATTGGAATAATAATAATTATTAAATTATATTTGCGTTTTCATGATTGTAATTATATATATACAAATTTGATTACTATTATATAATTGATTAATTTTAGGATTGGAATGTGGATAATAATATTATTAAATAGTTTATGAACCAGCAATCTTAATTTATTCTGATTGGAACATATTTATTAATAAACAATTAGATTTAGTTAAATAATCAAATATTTTAATATCCAGTAGGAGTACTTTACTGATATATTTTTACCTATTTTAACTAATTTCTAGGAATAATAAAAATTAAAAATTGAGCAAGAATATTAATTATTTGAATAGGGTCATAAGGTCAGAATTAGCCGTTTTAAATCTAACCGTTGGAGTCTTTGCGTAAACTATTTAACTGGCTAAGCTGGATCAGTTCTTCAACTTGTCCTGACGATGAACCACACTGGTTGGTTCGAAACGCGTCGACAAATGATTATTGATGTGATTTCATCGAAAATTCTCTGAGCAATGTTATGGATCATAGAAGTCTAAATTCCTTAATAATTTCCCTGCACGGAGAAGTCGTTGCTAAGAAGGTTCATCGTTTCGAGCAGACACGCATGCAGGTCACAAAGTTGAAATTTGATCTGGTGTTTCTTAAGCGGTGCAGAGATTCGTCGGTTATTCCTAACTTTGCCAGGATTAAGCATAACCTCAATGTTCCTAGAAATCTGGGCGTTTTTTTGAAGGCTAGCTTAGGGTTGGTCAGATCTGAGATTTGCAGAGTAAGGAAGGATCTGGATCATCTGTCCAGGCTTCTTCTGGCTGCTCATCTGGAGCTGTCAAATATTTTCCCTACTTCTCTCTGGTCAAGGATTGATGCGTGTTCTGCACTGAAGTCCCTGAGATTGGAAGAGTCCCTTAAGATCAGGCAGTCTGCTAAGTTTATTAAACTTTCTGGTTGCTCGGATCCGAACTCTGGTCGTGGTTCAGGGAGTCGGGTCTCGTTTAACCAGGTCTCCTCCCTGAAGTCCTGGGTTTTAAGCGGCCCTTCTGCGGTGTGTCATGATCCGCCCCCCTCCGGCTCTGATCTGTTGAGAGGTAGCATCGGTGTGAGCAGCGCCATGGCAAGTCCGTGCACAGATCTAATCTCTCATGCCTCGTTCGGCATTGGATTCCTGCCTCCGCATGGTGAGTGTGCTTATGGACCAAACGTTGCGCGTTCTGTCGACGCTGGACAATCCCAAGCGTATACAATGGGTCACATCGAGTATCCACATGTTCAAAGCGTGGTTGATCAAGTTCACGTGGAGGTCACAGCAAGTCTGGTTGGCAAAATGTGGGCGGGGTCAGCGGATTCGGTTGAGCGCTCTCCGATCGAGTCTCAGAAATCCAATGTATCAACGATGATTGCTGTTGGCTCATCCAGAAAGAAGAGACAAGATGTGGGTGCTATTGAACGGTTGAGCTTGAGTGAGAAAGTTCCTGAGATTTCGGACCACGCAGGTTCCTATTTGGGCGTCTCTAGTGAGCTGAGCGTGCGTGGTAATCCGGACGTGGGTTTCCATGGGCCTGATTCGGAGGGCCGTGGTAAATTTAATATTAGAAATGACTCGGTGGATGGCTGTTTAGTTAATTTATGTAGTGAAGCCGTAAACTGTATTAAGAGTAATTTAAACCTTAAGTTTGAAAATAATATTAATGATAAGTGCGGTAAAATTAATAATGTTGTAAGGGTAAATAGGCATAATGATAATATAAGTGTAGATGACATTAATAGCTATTATGATGGTAAGGTAGTAAAATATAAGGGTAATAATATAATTAAAGAAGATAATGATATAGTTATTAAAAATAATGGTTGTAAATTTAATAATTTTGGTAATAGTAAAAGAGGTCCTAGTAATAATGTTTTAAATGAGAATAAATTTCTTAGTGGTAGTATGGAAAATAAGGGTAGTTCTGTGAGTGTTTCAAGTCCTCACCCTCAGGGCAATAAGGTGTTAAATCTGTCCTCTTTTTCCTTTCTGCCTGCGGTTTTTAGTCTCTTAGGAAAAGGTCTTAACTTTGCCTTAGCACCTAGAAAAATCCCAGTTGAAGACATCATTTGCGATGTAGAATATGGCATTAAGAACCTTCCTGATAAGATTAAAGACACGATTAGGCAAGATTGTGCTGTGGCCCTGAGGAGGGCTAAACCTCCCCGTAGCAATATCAGCAAGGTTGAGTTTGAGGCTCTGAAGGCCTTGAACGAAAATCGTGACGCCGTGGTCTTAAAAGCTGATAAAGGTGGGGCTTCCGTTGTTCTAGATAGAGTGATTACAGAAATAAGATGCTCGATCATCTGTGTAATAGTGGGAGTTATAAGAAGCTTTCGAAAAATCCCCTTAAAAAGGTTTCAAGAGTGGTCGCTCTTGCGATCAAATCGTGCCATTCCACGATTCCTCTATCCCAGAAGCTTATTGAGGGAAACCCCATCACTCCTAGGATATATGGCCTTCCAAAGGTCCATAAGGAGGGGGTCCCCTTGAGACCCATTGTCATCACCATAGGTGGTCCGACTTACCTCCTGGCCAAGTTCCTTGCTGCAAAGTTGAGGCCCTTGGTTGGTCATACGGAGTCCTTTGTCAAAGACTCGGCTTCTTTTATTGATGATCTAAAGAGGATTAAGCTTGAGCCCGAGGACATTCTGGTAAGTTTCAACGTGGTCTCTCTTTACACTTGTATTCCCATCAATGAGGCCATGAAGGTGATTAATAAGCTCACCGACCCTGATACGGCTAAGTTGGTTGAGCTTTGTCTTACCTCCACCTTTTTCAGCTTCGAGGGAGAATTCTATGAGCAGACTTGTGGAGTTGCCATAGGCTCCCCCTTGTCCCCTGTAGTCGCTAATCTCTTTATGGAGGATTTTAGGTCTAAGGCTTTGGCCTCCTCTCGTCTCTTACCGAAGCTTTGGAAAAGATTCATTGATGACACTGGTGTTGTCTGGTCTCATGGTCCTGATGAGCTGGATTATTTCTTCAGTCATCTCAATAACTAGTCCGCCGCCATCAAATTCACGATGGAAAAAGAAGACAATGGTTGTCTTCCGTTCTTGGATGTTCTCATCTCTAAGAAGGAGGATGGTTCCTTTTCTCATCAAGTGTTTAGAAAGAAGACGCATACTGAGCAATATTTGCATGCTTCTTCCCATCATTTCCCCGCTCAGAGGTTAGGGGTTCTGAGCACTCTTGCCACCCGTGCTGTTAGAATTTATGATGAAGAGAGCTTGGAAACAGAGAAGGCTCATCTCCTAGATGTCCTTGTGAAGAATGGTTACAATAGACGCCTGGGTCAAAAAGCCTTCCTCAAGGCTAAGAAGGAGCCTTCAATCCGTAGAGATCCGAATGATCGTGTCATCGGGGTTAACCTTCCTTACATCCAAGGGACCACTGATAGGATTGCGAGGATTCTGAAAAAGTATGATGTGCCTGCAACTTTTAGACCTCTCAACACTATCCCTGGCTCCCTCAGGTCTGTTAAAGATCCTATTGACCCTAAAGACATGAAGGGCGTCTATGTCATTCCTTGTTCCTGTGGGACACCATATATTGGTGAGACGGGTCGCTCTATCAATCAAAGGATTAGCGAACATTTGGCTGACTTAAGGCATGGAAGGACCAAGTCCTTAGCTCTGGTTGAACATGCCGAGAAGACGATGCATCATGTATGTATTGAAGAGGCTCAAGTCATTGCTAAAGTTGCGCAGTTTCACCATCGCAAGTTTAGAGAGGCCCTCGAGATTGAAAAAAGGCCGAAAAATCTTAATAGGGATGATGGCTGGAAGATTAGCAGTTGCTGGGTCCCAGCCCTGTCTTCCTAGCCTCCTCGGTCCCTTATTTGTAATGTCTTAGTTTTCTTGTTTCCGTCCCTTAGAGGTTGTTCCCTGTGGTTAGTCCTTTCCCTTGGTTTATTATAAAAATTTTAATATATTTTTAGCTTTTAATCATAATTTTATATATTCTCCCTTTTAATCGTAGCATCCTAATAGTACATTAGAATTAGTATAATTTAATCCCTTCTATTTTCTTAATTACCTTTTATTATTCGGTTTATAAGCTATTAATAAGATATGTAATGGGTTTCGAACCATTAATTGTATTAACCTTATTAAAAAAACAAATTACTGTTATTATTTGCTTATATTGAAACTTAAATATTGTAATTGGAATAATAATTAAGAAATTATTTAATAAATTATTTCATGATTTCTATTATATTATATATTCGATTATTCTACCGTTAGTATAGAAATAAATAAACCTAACATCAATTTTTATTATATAAACAAGAATGAATCTACGATACTAAAAATCCTAAGCCCTCAAATTAAAATAGGTATTATAAACAATTAAAAATATCATCCCTTATAGAATAAAGTAACATAGTAATATATATATTTTGTATAATGCAATCAAATTTCCAAGTGTTGGGAATATGATTATCTAGATTACCTAATTCAATGATAAAATTTGATACATTTATAATATATTAATATCTACCTAATGGAATTATATATATTATAAAATAAATTATTTAAATATGTTGGTTTCATGATTTTATTATATATATACAATTGATTACTATTATATAATGATAATTTTTAGATTGGATAATTGTTGGATATTAATATTATTAAATAATTTATGAACCAACAATCTTAATTTATTCTGATTGGAACATATTTATTAATAAACAATTAGATTTAGTTAAATAATCAAATATTTTAATATCCAGTAGGAGTACTTTACTGATATATTTTTACCTATTTTAACTAATTTCTAGGAATAATAAAAATTAAAAATTGAGCAAGAATATTAATTATTTGAATAGGGTCATAAGGTTCGAATTAGCCGTTTTAAATCTAACCGTTGGATTCTCTGCCTAAACTATTTAACTAGCTAAGCTAGATCAGTTCTTCAACTTGTCCTGACGATGAACCACAATGGTTGGTTCGAAATGCGTCGACAAATGATTATTGATGTGATTTCGCCGAAAATTCTCTGAGCAATGTTATGGATCACAGAAGTCTAAATTCCTAAATAAAAGATGGAATTGATTAATTTTACTAATTAAAATAAGCATAGTTTAATTTATAGGTGAAAGATCTTTTCTAATATGATATTTTTATGGTTTATTGACGTGATTCAATGTGGGCCACTGCGTGAGGGACATCAGGGAAATTTTTTGTAAAAGTTAATTGAAATTTTGTATTAAAAATAAGAATATAAATGAATTTTAGGAAAAGTGAGAATGGCGGTGTGTTGACTTGACTGGGAGCAACTGCGTAAATGTTACGGATTTGGAAAAAGGAAGAGCAGGAGAGACCTCACGACATTAAAGTTAATTGGAATTTTGTGACATTTATACATTAAAAAATATCCATAAATCTTACGGATTTGGAAGGAAGAGGAGGGACCTCACGACTTGACCCAAGAAAAAGGAAACATTAAACTAGAAAATCTTTCGGAACTTCACCGAAATTTAAAAACCAAAAAAATGAACCGAGTAGAAATTCAATCCCCACTCTTACCGAAAAACCAGTGACTGACAATACTATTTTCTTTGTTCCTGGATGAAACGTCCTCATATTTTGGGGTTTTATATATTTTTCAAAGTTTTTGTATGTAATTTTTATTTTTTAATTACAGTACAAACAGGAAAATCTGGATATTATTGAAATTTTGTTTAGTTCGTAGATATTCAATCCCCATTCTGACGACAAAAACAGTGAAAGCAGTAAAATCTGGGGATATTTTTATTATTTTAATTGTACTATTTTCTTTATTATTAGATAAAATGTTCTCAATTTTTGGGGTTTGAAATTTTTTAAAGTTTTGGTATGTATTTTTGTTTTTAATAACTAAAGAGTATTTGTATTGTATATGATTTGCAACAAATATATCTGATATTATAAAATTAATTTATTAAAAAAATTTAAGTGTTTTTTTTTTAATAGAAATATATGATTTTTTTGAGGAAGATATAACTAAGCAACAAAAAGAGAGGTTTTCTATGTAAATACCTCACAAAATTGCTCCACCAAAATACAAATTTTAAAATATTTTACTCTACTAATTGAATTTTTTTTACTAAGAAAAAATCATGATGATATATTAATAGATAAATTATATGACAGTAAATTTAACCCTCTACAGATTGATTATGATCATCCCAAATCACTTGATAAGGAGGATATGGTGTGTTCTAATCACCCCCCAAGCCCAGGATAAAAAAAGATCAATACATTTAAGAGACATTTTCAACATATCTTATACATCTAAAGAAGCTATATCATCAAAACATATACAGTCATGACTATATGACACATTCTCTCAATGTGCACCAGGATATAGATTATAGACATATATACCAAAATTACAAAAAAAAGTGTGAACAGGAAGATAGTCTTTTAACCCAGAAATGGAAAGTCGCCCATATCAAAAATGTATTGTTCCCAAGTGATCTCCAAATACCATTTGCCAATCGTTCCTAGTAATTTTTTGTTTTTAATAACTAAAGAGTATTTGTATTGTATATGGTTTGCAATAAATATATTTGGTAAAATTAAATTAATTTATTAAAAAATAGTAAATCCCTCGGCTCAGTGATAGGTCGCTCAGTGAAGGACCCTATCGACACTATGGACATGAAGGGTGTCTATATCATTCCTTGTTCATGTGGGGCCCCCTACATTGGTGAGACTGGACGCTCTATTAATCAAAGGATTAATGAGCACGCAACGGACCTAAAACACAAGAGAACCAAATCTTCCGCATTAGCAGAGCATGTGGAGAAGACCAAACATCATGTTTGTATTGAGGAGGCCAATGTTATTGCTAGAGTTGTGCATTTCCATCACCAGAAATTTAGGGAAGCTATTGAGATTGAAAGAAGGCCTAGCAATCTCAATAGAGACAACAGATGGAAGATCAGTAGTTGCTGGATTCCTGCCCTCTCTTCCTAATCGTTTATTCCCTTCCCCTCCCCCCTCTCTCCATTAATAATTTGTTCTTGAAAATTTTTCCTTTGTTACCCTTAGCCTGCTTTCTTGAGCCTTCCTTTTATCCTCTTAAAATTATCTTCCTTGAATTTTTATTTTTTTGTCATTTTCATAACTATCTAAATAGATTAAATTATCTAAAATTTAATATTTATACAACTTTACCAATAGATTCATATTAATGAGTTACCCTCCCTTTAATAATAATACTATTATAATAATTACATTTAAATCCTATATCACTATTTTCCTAGAACTTATTAGTTACCCTACCATTAATAATTAGAATAATACTATTAACTTGAATATAATAATAACTAATAATTATTATTGTTTAATATTACTAATAATATATATTAATATTATATATAAATATTACCTTTTCTTAACTAATCCAAATGATCTGGTATATATAATATAACAATATTACTATTATATTAGTTATTACTAAATCCTTACTATTTATTAATATCCCTAGAATTGGTAATACTTATTCCCATTAAATGACCTCAATATTAAATTTATACTAATTAGTTACACATGCCATAATTAATAAGATTAATAATAAAACATCATTATAATAATAATATAACATTAATTATTATTAGTTAATATCTAATCTTTTTTATTCATAACTATGGTAACTAATTAATGAAATATCTTAAATTAATTCTTACATTTACTAATATCCCTAGATCTATTAATATTGGAATAATAATTTAACTAATAATATATTAATAATTATTATATTAATAATCAATATTATTCTAGTTAATATTAAATCCTTACACACTAATCTATTAGTGTTTTACTAAATAGTTTATATTAAATAGTTACCCTAGCCATTAATAATAAGAATAATTCTACTATGTTAATATAATATTAAGATTATTCTAATAATACAAGTTAACAATTTTATCACATTCCCTAGATTTTTGACTCATAATTGGATAATTTTTTACTTAAAATTAAAATTAAAATACGATTCTTTTTAACATAATAATATTATTTTAATTAAATAGTCAAATATAGCCATTTATGTGTTAATTATCGTTGTTTGCCTTGTCCAATGTCCAATCTAATATATTAGTTTTTCAGTCAAGCCTAGCCATTGGAAAGTCTGCTCTCCCTATTTAAGATGTAGCCATGATTTGATTCTTCAAATTGCCTTGATGATGAACCACACTCGTTGGTTCAAAACAAATGTACTATCATGTGATTTAAGCCAAAATATTTTTTCTCATAAACACATAATATTGTTACTTTGTAATTTATAACTTTTTCAGTGTAAGAATTGAAGCAATTTACTTTGTTATACAAAATAAAGATAAAAAACTTTAATAAATTTAGGGAAATAGTCTAATTAGCAATAACCATATTATACAAATTTTTAATAATATTTTAATAATTAATAATAAAATTATTAAATTTATAATTATTTATATACGCTAAATTATAATTCATAATTTGTAATATATTAAAAATTATTATGAGCTAGTTTTCATGACAAAGTATATGAGTTCTTTTCATGTCAGCTCATGAGGTAGTGTAAAGAGGAAGTAGTGTAATGGTTGAGTATTGTAAAGTAGTGTAAATAGAGTAATGGTCAACAGTGATACTATGTTCATTACTAATAAAGCCAAATTATTAGTCATTTTAAATGAGATTTGATAAATATAATTATTTTTATCTAATTTAGTTTATGAGATTTAATTTTACATATGGAAAATTGCAATAATAATACATGGGAAATTAGGATTTCAAGACACCTCCTCCAATCATATAGAATAATTTAACAATAGATTTATTTTGAATATATTTTTTATTTTAAAATTAATTTATTTGCAGAGCATGTGAGACAAAAACCTAACACTTGGACTATACCTACAATAGCCACGGGTCACTATTCTTCTTTTTAGTGTCCACCATGGGATGGAATGCAATGCAATGGAGAGATATTCATCTAAGGCTCTTTCTTTGGGATGACCTTGAATAGTGAAATAGTTCCTCTCCCTTTGGAGCTGTCTCCTCAAGAATAGTTCCATCTTTATCATGATTGGCCCAATCATGAAGAGAAATATCATGACATGATCGGGGCGACCTCGATCATGAGTTAATTGGAAATTGGAAACATATACAATTGCTATTCTGCTGAAATATCTGGAATAATCATACCACTTCTACTAGGAGTAGCCTTCTTAGTGTTAGCCGAACGTAAAGTAATGCCTTTCGTGCAACGTCGAAAGGGTCCTAATGTTAGTGTGGATCTTTGGATTGTTACAACCTTTAGCAAATTGTTTTGAAAATTAGCTATGAAAGAACCTATTTCACCATCTTTCATTATAGTGCTCCCAGCATACACGGGCACCAAGAGGAAAGCAAAGAACAACATAGTTTCAGCTTCCAGATCCATGAGACATTGGGGTGTCTTTTCGCCTCTATCAACGAGTTGTCATAGTATGTTGTGAAAGGGAGTTCGAAGCTGAGGACTGCTTGTTTCATGAAAAAAGATTTTGAGGAAAGTGGGAAAAGAAAGATCAAACGAAAGATTGAGTAAAAAGGGGAGAGGGATGGATGGAACAACGAAAGAACTCGGGAGGGCCCACCTCGCACAAGGACAAGTGAGAAATCCCTCCATTTCGAGAAGACACTGAGGGATCCAAGATCAAAGTAAGAAGATCAAGGATATTTAATAAATATCTTTGATCTTCTTACTTTGATTTTCAATCCTTGAGTTTCTTATTTTGATCTTCGATCCATCTTTGAGTTTCTTACTTTCCTTGATCTTTTTCTTTTGAAAAAAAATAACTTATCTCATAAAAACAGTTAACTTATCTAGTAAAATTTGAATCTTCTGAAGAAAAGTCAACAATAAATTTTTTATTAGCATTCTGCCCCATCTCGCTAAAAAGAAGGTTCTTAAGCCTCATTTCCGCCCTATCAACGCTTGTTTTACGATCATTTCCTTATGGGTTTTACAACTTTTTGGATAATAATAATAATTAATAATTTGTAATTTATTTATAAAAATAATTATTTAAATATTAAAAAATTAATTGAATATTAATAATATAGAGAATGTTGAGTTCACATATTCTATAAAGTTAAGAGTGATTAGAATAGTTGAAAAAAGTTTTTAAAAAAATCACAATATAAAAATACAAATGGAGAATAACTCTTAAGTAATATATCTATTCAAGATGTAAGGATGTTGTTATTACATAATATTTTTATTAGAAATAATATGTGTTTTTATATGTTATTTTATTCAAAAATTAGCTTAACACTATATGAAAAAATGGTTTAGCAATATTTCTTTTAAATGCAAAGCAAAAATATATTTGTTATGTTGCTTTAATGATTCATTGATTGATGCACGAGTATCTCAAAAAGTCAAAGGATAAGCGTGCAAAGTGGGCGTTAATAAGAAAGAGAATTAAGCTAGGAAGTGTATGGCAATTAGGAAGGAATAGCATAGATGCAATGGAATGTGTTTCTACAAAAGGAAGTAGAAGTAATGCATAGTTTGAGGGATAGAGCTAGCACACAATTTCAAACTAGAGGAGGAAGGCATACTAGAGATTTAAACAAAACGAATTTAAAGGAAAAATGAATAAAAATTTACTGCACATGGAGATGAGTTACAAGGAACAAGTATAGAAGTCCATTTAGGAGCACAAAAGCAATGTAAATGCATTGTAAAATAGTCCATGAAGAACATTGTGAGAGCCTATAAATTCCACAAAGGGAACAATACAAATGGAGGATAAATAATTAGATTCAAAATTGAAGTGATAGGAAGTTGAAGGGATGGATACATCATTAGAGTAATCGAAGATGGATAGTGGGGAGGTTAAATAGATATAAGCAGAAATAAAAGAGGGAGCCAAGGTCAGTTCTCTCTCTCTCTCTCTCTCTCTCTCTCTCTCTCTCTTACACACAAACACAGATGCACACACACATACAAACATGTAGAGAACTCTTGAAAGTTCTAACTTGTATACTATATACTCCATTGCATGATTATCCATATAAATATATTGAACCCATAAAGTGTGTATTTGGTTTTGTGTGTATTTGATTGTTAACTTGTGTTAGTGCCATCTATGTGACATGATTTGTAGATTTTTTGTGTGGATAAGATGGTCAAAATTGGATCATAATGCATTTATTGTGTCATTGGGTATCAAACCAAGTCTTCATATATGGAAGAGAGGGAATTGAGCCAAGAATAAGTGCTTAGATAAGGAAAAAGTGTTAGCTTCAAGATTACTCTATAATTATTTACATTATGCTTGGGGTGCCACATGAGATTTCCAATAAGTGGTGTATCTTCATCCCCTATAAAATATGATGCAGATTGTCACATGAGAGATAGTTATTGATGGATTTGCATAGTTGAGATAACTTACCCAAGGGATGCTTGACCACATATGGTTGTTGGATTAGCATTCTTCCCTTAGACATTAGATTTTTCTTGACAATTTGGTGGATGCCCTGGCTCCATCAAGGATCCACTTTCTTGGAGATCAATCTACATGGGATGAAGAGTGATTTGTAACTTAGACGAGGGTATTAAGCCCTAGTTGACATTATAGTAACTTAGGTTCATGTTCAAAGTATTAGATATGGCTGGGTTACCCTTGGGGCTTTGAAAATATTCTTACAGGGGTAACTAACCTAACAGAGTAAATTACTTAGTAGGCTCAATAGATTCCATGGAGGCTTGCAATGCAACGATGTCGACTTGTCCTGCTTAACTACATCACCTTAGAGCATTTTTGTGCACAACATCACCTCAGAGCATGACACGTGTATTTTAGAGTGTAGCATCTCACTTGTGTTGGCCTACAAGTGCTCATTAGAGGTTGTTTGTAAGGGTCAAGCTCACATTGTGTGTTGACACCCTACCCCCTTTTTCCCGCCTCTTGTATGAATAGAGGAAGGAAATAATCTTTCCATTCATATTTGTTCATTCATCACTTGTATTCATGCTTGTGATGAGATTTGATCTAGAGAATAGTGCACATTACTCTCTCTCTCTCTCTAGAGTCCACATGTGGTTGATCTCTCTCTCTCTCTCTAGAGTCCACATGTGGTTGATCTCTCTCTCTCTCTCTCTCTCTCTCTCTAGAGTCCACATGTGGTTGATCTCTCTCTCTCTCTCTCTCTCTCTCTCTCTAGAGTCCACATGCAGTTAATGTCTCTCTCTCTCTCTCTCTCCCTCTCTCTCTCTCTCTTTAGAGTCCACATGTGGTTGATCTCTCTCTCTCTCTCTCTTTAGAGTCCACATGTGGTTGATCTCTCTCTCTCTCTCTCTAGAGTCCACATGTGGTTGATTTCTCTCTCTCTCCTAAGTTAGCATTTCTTGGTATTCTTAGTGTATCCTGGAGCATCTTTGAGGTATAGGGTTAATGTTTATTCATTGGAGATTAGAGATTATGGTTTGATGATAAACTCCAAGGATGCAATTGTGAAGAAGAGGAGGACAAGACATCTTGTGTTGGAGGATGTGTTGGAATGAATTTTGCATGTGTATCTTCTTGGTTGCTAGGGTTTTGTTGAATTGCCTTGATTTGTACTAGTCGTGAGAGAAGGCTATCATATGTACTTGTACTTCATATTAAGCATATTGATGAAGTTTTCAGCTTTATAAAACGTGTACACTTCTTAGATTTGATTTTCAGTTATATGTGTTCCATTAGAGAAATTTTGAGGTAAAAAATGGGATTTGAAAAAAAAATGTACAACTAAAATCAACTTTATGAAAACTAGTAAGATTCAAGATGATGATTTCAACCATGAGGGATGTTTCACCATTTTTGGAGTAAAAAAGTAAAAGGATTAAAAAAAAAATCAACTCCTATTTTCAACTTATCTCCCTATAGTTTGACTCAAATTTTGATCGAGAGTATTCATTGGATGCAAAATTTAATTTCTCATCTGAGGAGTATTCATGTTGCATACTTTCAATGGAACCCACTACACGAAAAATGATAAATACATGAAAAAAATGTGATTGCAATCATGTTTCTTCATGTATTTCTCATTTTTCATGTAACAGGGTACATCGAAAGTATGAAACACGGGTACACCTTGGATGAGTAATTAAATTTTGCATCCAACAAGTGCTCCCACTTAAAATTTGAGTAAAATCGTAAGGAGACCAGTTGAAAAAACATTTTTTTTCTTTTTTTCTCTCAAAATTTTGATGATGTAATATAATCTTATTTATTATTTCCACTATTATTTGTTAATATTCCTTAGGTGGCCCATTTTAGACCTCAAAATATTTGTTTATGCATTGTTATTTACAACCATATATGTCTTACTGATTTGATATAAGTAAAATGAAATTTGTCATATCTTTGTTAACCATGATCTGTATTGATTCATTATATTGTTTGTCATCCATATTAATGCTTTCATAGTGGAAAAAGGGGAGAAATCAGCTCACATTACCATTTTTACCAGTTGGACCTAGTTTGGCAAAGTTTTAGTCTAACGAGGCCACAATTCTCCCTGAAAATTTTTGGTAATTCTGGTAGGATTTTGAGAAAACCCATCATAAATTTTTGGAAATATGGGTTACAACTTTCAAGATTCAGGATTTTGGGTGCCCCATGGGTTCTTGATTGTTGAATCTATTTACACCATCAAGAAAATGATTCAAACACTCGGAGGATTGGATTTCTTGAAAGAAAAGTTACCCAATTCCAGCGAAAAATTCATTGTTCGAGTGAAATTATGGCCTCGATAGACAACATCATTTGGAAAACCGAGGTCTGAAACCTTCCAGGATCACTTTTTCTTATTCTACACACAAAACTTTCCAAAGGCATGAGAATCGCCTCAATCAGAGTTTGTATGCAAAGTTATGCCACTTGAAAGTTGACCTTCCTATTTTCACCACCATAATTTGGGAGGATGCCACATCAACCCCCATTACTCATGGAAAAGGGGCTCCCCACGTGATCATGATCAATAATACTCTTGAAGAGTCCATATTATAACTCTAGTTAAGTGTTGAAGGAGCCAAAATTAACCACTAGTAGGCTACTAGGTTATGTTATAATTGAGCCACTAGGAGGAAAAAGGGTTCCATTCTTTTCGAGTACATTTTGTTCCATAAACAAGCAAAGTATCTGAGAGGGATAGGGAGAGAGCACACAAATATGATTTCTGCATTGTATTAGCCCATGGACCACATGTCTTACTTCTTTGTACTTGCATCCATTTTTCTATCTAGATAAAGAGAATAAAGAAGCCTCACCTTCCAGCTAGGTTTTCTCTTGAAAGGGTTTTCCAAGATATATTTTGTGTCAATTGTGGTTTGTGATTTTTTATTTCATCGTTCTCTATTTTTTTCATAACTATAGTTTGATGCATATGAAATAAATAGTAATTGATCCAAAAATCTAAGGAGAAATAAACCTTCATAGTGTATATTTCGAATTTTCTAATATATTTTAGTAGATATATTGGGATGAATTGTCTTGTGGAATATCCATGATAGTTTACGGATCATATTGGTATCAGAATAGGTTTGTGTGGGTATATTGTGGAGGTTTGTAGAGGATCCATATCAACTAAGAAAAAAGTCATAAAACCCCATTCATGGTCGTTGAATTTGTCAATAACCCTCTTAATCTCATAGAATAGTGTTTTTCGTGGCTAGAAGCACAAGTTGCAAATATAAACCATAATGTGAAATTCCTCATAGAAACCCTAACCAATAATCTTGGGTTATTTAGAGAAGATGTGGATCTAACACAAAAATCCAATCAAAGGGGAATTCAAAAGATCAAGAAGAAACCAAGGAGCCAAAGAAATAACCCGAAAAATATCAACCTAGTTTGAGTGCCATTTTCAAAATGGAAGCAAAATTTGATGTCAAGTTGTATCAAGGTGAGATTGAAATTTTGAGGAAGAACATAAGATTTCTCTTTCTCGGTTGAAAATAGAGGGCCATGCCCAAACTGGTGGAAAATCCACACAAAGACCTTGAGGTTGGAGGGAGCTCATCTAGTGAATAAGTGGGAGGATTTCAAAGCCCTCATAAAGGCACAATTTTTCCTATTGGGTATGTAGAGGACAAGTGGATTCGATGACATTATTTCAGGTAGAAGCAGGGCAAAGTGTACAAGAGTACACCATAGAGTTCAAAAATATGGCCATAATGTTGGGTATCTCCCCAAAGAATCTAGATGTACTCCTCAAGTATATGGGGTGTCTACCTAGCCATCTTTGAAAGCAAGTGATGTTGTTCAAGCCCATGTCGATGGACGAGGATTGTGTACATGCACAATACCTGGAGAACATAGGCCAAAAGAAATGGAAATCAAGTGGGTTGAAGTAGAAGGAGCACTAAGAAGCTTCTAAGGAGGGGAAGAAGAAGTGGAAACAAGGAAAAAGATAAAAAACAACAACCACAACACACCAATGCAAATATCCCAACAACCACTATAACATTTATGGTCATACATAGAAGTGTTGGAATTTTCATTCAACATTTAACCTAAAGAAAACAAAAGAAAGATGAAAAGAAGAAGAACTTTATGGCCACTAATTCAAGAAACCAAGTTGAAATAAACTCAAACATAGATGGGAATATCATTTATACATTAGTTCAGAAGGAGGTGAATTTGAATATGCTTTAGCAATAGGAAGAGAATGAAAGGACCAAACTCTTCCATATAAAGATAGATGTTAAGAACACCAATATTGATACTTTGTTTGACTCAAGATCATGGGAAAAATCTCATTGTAGTAAAGATGGTCAACAAATTGGGATTATAAGTTCATGATCATCGAAGCCCATATGCATTCAGATGGGTAATAGGATTGCAAAGATAAAGCTAACAAAAGAGTGCAAAATTAGATTTGCTATTAGTGTTGATTTTATTGATGAAATATAACTAGATGTAGTTCCCCTTGATGCATGTGGAGTGGTGTTTGGAAGTCCATATATGGACATGTGGGATGAAATATTCACGTTAAGATACAACTAGTACCACCTCATCAAGGATGGAAAATTGTTCACCATCAATGCGCACAATGACAAGTAAGTGCAAACCAAACCAAGAAACTGATCAGTTCCAAAAAAAAAAAAAAATTACTATTTTAAGATAAAAACAGTCTATGGAAGAGTCAGTAAAAGAAAAAGCATTCGTGGAGGGATGTAATAAGAAAAAAATGTTGATAGATGGTTGTCATTGATGTCAACCCAAGTAGCATTAGGAGATGTCCCGCAAATATGACATGGAAATTCACGATTTTTCGAGTCAAGCTCATTCTAGTTGGATTCTTCTTGGAAATATGTTTCCGGTGCTATGTGGAACACCACATAGTTCTTCACAGTTTGAGATATATTCAAGTTTGAAGTTAGAGATCCCAGTTAGTGGATTAAAACCCCAAAGGGTTGTGACATAGCACGCATTCATTAGTTGATGGTCATTAAAAATCTATCATAAGGGTTATTTCTTATATTTAGTGGACAAGTCACCTTAAGGAAGGATGTTAAACTCTCTTCCATCTATCAAAAGTTCCCTTCACCATTTAAAAAGAGAAAGAAACCCAACTACATCGACCACAAGGCCAATGACCTTCCTAACTTAGACTACAAGGCATATACACTTAGAATTTTAGAATTCCTAAGACTTCAACACCTAAATATTGGAGCCCCTCCTAAACCTCCAACATTCATCCCCTAAGCCTATAAAAAGGATCCTTACCTTGTTATTGTGAATGTAATTGAACGTTTATCTTGAGAAAGGTGTTCTAAAGTCTTCGACCACCCTTGGGCCTCTAACGCATGCATCAAATAGAAGGACTAGGGTTTGGTTATTGTTTGTTTCATGATCTTTGAAAGGTTTGTCCTATTGTAGAGAGGAGAAAAGATTCTAAAGTTTGATATTTAGACATATGGTGGAGGGCGGTCCTCATTTAGGGAATAAGGTACAAGACTTATTTTTATCACTATATGTAGGCTCAATTTTTTTGCAGGTCACTCTTTAGATGAAGAGCGAAAGTCATATTGAAGCAAAGACTCACAAATTAACACCTTACAACCTTTGATCCTCAAGTAAGTTTGTTTTAAAGATAATTCAGATATGTTCTAGTATTCATTAAGTCTCGGACATGTACTTACCATTTGAACCTCAGACCCAAGGTATATAAGAGTGTCATTGCATATTTTCAATAGTTATTTTTAGGATCTCTTTGTGTTTGTTTAGGACTTTATTATCTTTTAAATGGAATCAGCTTGAGTCATTTGAATTGAATTCAAGGTAAATCTTATTTAGGGCACAAAAATCAGAGATCCATTTGTATGTTTTGTTGGTTTAGGGTTTTTATTGTATTTTGTTTGGTTGATGGGATCCGCCTTTTATCCACTTGTTGCAGGACCAAATATCCTTTGTGTTCAGGATTTACTTTCTCTTTTGTTTTGGGACTTTTGGGATTCACATTTTGTCTTATGTTGCAGGCATAAAACTTGAAGTTTGAACAACTTTGTGATGAGTATTTGATGCTTGAAGGTCTAAAAAGATTCGATGAGAAACAATATTGTTGAGGAAGAAATTTATAGCAGTTGAAAATAAAATAGTGAACGCTTTTAAAGTGAATAAAACACTTGCAAAAACACATCTTCAACAGTTAAAGTGCCTGTCATCAAATCCTATAGTAGTTGATTGACAGATTTTTGGCTCCGCCTCAAGGCATCAAACTTGTTTAATCATCAAAGACAGTATGGAAGATCCATATTGAAGGCAGGGCAAGGTACTACAAGCAGTGAAGCAGTAAAACAAGAGAAAGGTACTACAATAGTGAAGCAGTAAAGGGAGAGTAGGGAAGCATTGGTTCATCATCAACAACAATAGTATCTCATTTGATTCAAGTCTTGTAAAGAGTATGTACAATTGTACACGTATTGAAGAAGTCATTTTTGTTTTGGTGCAAGGGTTTGGTTTGTAGTTGGGACAAAGGTTTTTAGTTTGTTACTGGTGTTGGAACTTCCAACATTTAGGGGATCTCCCCGATATGAAGTCCCAACTAGACCTCAATGATCCGGATCTTGGGAGGAGGCCCCCAAGATCTAAAAGATTGAAATGGATCTTGGGAAGAGAGACCCCCAAGATCTGAAAACTTGAATTTCCAGAAGAAAAATAAGAGGAGAATGCCCAATAAACAAAACCACAAAGAAACTTTTTATTAAAACCCAAGTGGAAATAAACCAACTAGGGCAATGGTAGCTTATCTCTGAGAAGAGATGTGGCAGCTACATGCCTCTGAACTGTAAAGCTACATTGTGGCGGACAATCTGTCCTTTTACAAATTGTGACTTGTTACTTATAGTATTTTTCTAGTTACAATACCATGGGTCAATTCCATGGGTGAATGAATACCATGGGTGGATTTTACAATACCACGGGTAGATGCCATTTACAATACCATGGGTCAATTCCATGGGTCAAT
>APFE030957786.1:0-13984 GCA_000404065.3 Pinus taeda
ACATATTGGAAAGTAAAACTATGGCAACAAGGAAGTCTACCCCTTACAACTATAAAGATGGAAGTGTTGTTTCTCCTAGCCTTCCACAACCTACAAGGGTTACACCACAACAATTGGAAGAAAAAAGAGAAAAAGGGCTTTGTTACAATTTTGATAGCAAATGCACTAACGGCATAAGTGTGCTGAGAAGAAATTATTTTACATAGATTATGAATATGAGGAAGAAAAGGATCAAGAAACATCAAAAGAAGAGGATATACGGAAGGACCCCACCCCAGAGAAATAAGAAATCAATCAGACCATATCTTGTAAAGCATTGGCAAGAATTACCACTCCTTAAACTCTCAAGATAGAAGGACATATCAAGAAGAAAAAGGTGCAAGAAGTGAAATATCACATCAAGAATGAAGAAATGAATCCAAACATATCTTGTAATTCATTGGTCAAAACTACCACTCCTCAAACTATGAAGATAGAAGGATGTATCAAGAAGAAAATTGTTCAAGAAGTGAAAGATCACATCGAGAATCAAGAAATGAATCCGACCATATCTTGTAAAGGATTGGAAGAAATTACCACTCCCCATAATCTAGAGATAGAAGGACATATCCAGAAGAAAAAGGTTGAAGCAGTGAAAGATCACAACGAGCATCAACAACAAGTTCTCCAACTTTTAAAGGATAATGCCACTTCAGTGAAAAATCAAACGAAACAATAGGTAGATCAACATCATAGTGAAAAATGTGGTATGTAGGTGATTGGGTATTTTTACTGCTACATCTCAAGCAAGGTATTTATGAGAAGGAAATGTTGGCAATACTACATGCACTTAAAAAATGGTGGCCTTACCGAATGGGAAGACTCTTCGAGGATGAGGATGTGGAAGCATTGTTTTGTGCTATTTCTATTATCCAACTAGATTGGATAAATGAAGCAAGGGATGAATGGAAGAAGGATGAAGAAGTATGGCCACTTATTCAAAAGTTGCAAAAGATCCCAGTTCAAACAATATTGCCAGAAATTGAAGAGGAAAGAAAAATCATATTGGAACCTGGAGCAACCATAGAAACAAGAACCCGACATCTATGAAATCGATCAATTTTAGAGTATCTCATCAAGTGGAAGAACTTACCCGCTGAAGGTTCCACATAGGAGGACAAGAATTTTATACAGAAGCATCAAGAACTACTCAAGCATTGAGGACAACACTTTTTGAAGGAGAGGGCCATGTTAGGCCCCTATACTACTAGTGTAACCCCTTATTGTTATTAGTAAAACCCACTTATTATATTGATTTACCCATGTAGTGCCCATATTGTTACTATTGTGCCCCATAGAAGCCCACTATTGTTATTATTTTGCCCTTACATTATTATTGTTATGTAGGCTTTGATTATGTTATGACCCCTTAGACTCCTATATATAGAAAGGAGATATTTTCATTTGTATCATCGAATAATTGTTCATTTATGTAATGTAAAGGAGGTTTCCTCCTCGAAGAGGCTAAATTATAAGGCGTTGATCTCTCTTTTCCATCTTTTCTTGAGCTGGTTTCATAACAGGTTCATAAATGTAGAAGAGGTATCACACATTATATATACAATTTATATTTTTTCCTTTCTTTTAATACACAATAATCTATGATAAGTATTACTTTCTTGATCAAGTTAGAAAGTGGTTATTAATTAGTTTTCACTTTAATTAATCTAGTTTGGCAAGATGTTAGGATTCACGAACCTAAGTGTAGGAGTTGAAATTGTGAAATCAAAGTTCCAAGAATAAAAGGAAACAAGGTTGCGAAAACAAAAGTGAATGAAAGTAAACATGAAAGAATCCAAACTACCCCAATGTAACTCAAGGAAATATACTATGTTGCAAGAAAAATAATGTTATGTTATTGCTTCACAAAAGTGAAGAAATCCATTAAGAAAAACTAAAAAGGATGATCCGTGATACTAAGAGCAATGATGTTGCTATGACAAATTATTATTCAATTCCTCAGTGTTCATTTAACCATGCTACATTGACTAATTGAGGTGCTTGATAAACAACCTAAATGGAATCATAAAGAATAATGCAAAAATAGAGCTCTCGTGTTTGTTTGATAGGAAATTATTTACTCTACAAGAATACCTATAACTCTATAGGAAACTCTATAAATGTCATAAGTGCGATAATTGATAAAGGAAAGATGAAATATGGTAGGTTAAGCTAATTATAACTTATGGAAAATATTCCCATCACTCAAAAAATAAGAAATGTTATCTTCAAGCATCTACAAGAACATTAAACTATATCAGTACCACAATATAACAATACAAAATTATAATAGCTTCACGAAACGTGTGGAAATAAGGTAAAAAAAGTATGAGAAGGGATCCAAGGTGTCTATGGGTGGGCCCTCTCCAAGGTTCTTCCAAACCTTAAATGAAATCAACCTAAAAATACACAAAAATATTTAACTTTTGATTAATAAAAAATTGTCATTACTTTAATGAAAATTCTAAATATTATAAATTTTTTGAGGAACAATATAATTCTTTCTCTGAAAAAAAACCTCCTTAACTCAATCATGTTTCCTTTCTTATAGAAAATGTGACAGAGAAACATGCTCAATAGCATGACTATTTTTCCCTAAAAGAATCCCTAGCATCATGGTAATTCTTCCATTATAAATTCTTGTGTAGCCACCATGTCATTAACTAATGATAGCTTTGATTTTTTAACAATCCTGTATATGCATATTATCAGCCAATGGGATTGGTTCCCTATCTTCATGCTAGGATGTTGCGAGGCTATTAAAGGAGCTTGTTAGTCTTCACAAACATGTCCAAATTAGGATGCTAAGATTATAAAATGTCACACAAATCATTAGTATTGCTAGATATCTTCAATGCACACTTCAACACAAAGAATGACATGTAAAATAGAAAAATCCATAATAATTAATGTTAGAAATACATATACTCCTAAGTTGTAGAGGTTATAGAGGGGCATTCAGATGCTCAATTCAAGCACCCATCATATTCCCCTACTTAAATGTTTACCATTTCTGTGTAAGTCACCTTTTGAATCTTATTGATCCCTCAGTTGTTGCTCCCTTATCTCTTTAGCAACTTGTATCAAATTCCATGTTATATACATAATTAGTTCTTCTAAACAATAAAACATAGGTGCTATACCTACTTCCTTTCATTTTCTTGGTTCTTCTTCACAATTGTTGTGTTCTATAATCCTTAGAAGGAAAGACACGTTGAATCATAGTATAATCCATTGTATACCAATTATTTCACTTATCATCTTGTAGAATGGAGTCTTATCTAAGGCATGACATAAATTCTTGGATGTGTAGAGTTTCCTCAGTTTCAAGATATATTTTATAGCCTGCCATCTTCTCTTGCATGCATATATGGATTCATCACCTAGTAGTCTAATCATGTCCTTAAAGTGCAGTATCACCTCCTTCTATTTATGCTTCCAAATTTGGAGTCCCACATGTTATTCCTCCATGAGAATGTTGTGGGTTGTAATAAATATTAGGGGGTTAGTTAACTCTTATCTTACCCATAGTGGTTTGGTCACCTCTTACCTAAATGTGTTATTCACCTCCTTATCCCTTATCTCCCCTTTCCTTAGTTAGGATGAAAAGGCTAGAAGTTGGACACCACCCACATGGGCATTTGGATCTAATGATGGTGAGATAGGAATCACCATATTATGCAAATATAATTCACATACGATTGCTTTCTTCTCCATGCAATATTTTTTCACTATCATAATGATGTCCTTGGGCGTATATAGTTGAAACCCTCCTTATTTTATTAAATAAGAAATATAGCCAAAATTTCTTTTGCATTCATTTTCCTTGTGGCAAAAGTTGTTATATTTGAAATACTCAATTTCATTCATCAGGGGGAAGGAGTTTCTAGACCTAGAATTGTGATAGTATTTAAATCTAAAATTTTTGTGTCTTTCAACTTTGACCTTTCTACAATTAATGGCTTTATGTCAAAAAATATGACATGAATAACGATGTCCATAGAACAACTCTCGGTACCTCAAAGTTGAAAATTGATGAGCTTGAGAAAATAAATTATACCTTAGTTGTCTTGTTAGATGATTTACATACATGTGTGGGGAAGTATTTGAATTTTAGCAGACTTTCCCAATTATTGAGTGCTTCTCTAAATTGTTTTCCATTTATCTTCATCGTATCTTCCTTGTAATTCCTCTGCATAGATTTAAACGCCTTCAAGTCTTGTGGAACTGATATTGGCCTTTCCTTTAAAAGTTTTCGTGTCTCATGTTATCCAAGACCTACCTTGTTTGTTGGAGATCTTTGACTGCTCATAATGTGTTATGTACCTATCATACTAATGTATCCCATAGATTACTTTTGTTATACCCCATAGAATCCCACTATTGTTATTTTTGTGCACTTACATTATTATTTTTTTGTAGTCCCTAATTATATATTGACCATTTATACTCGTATATATACCAAGTAGGTATCATCATTTGAGTCATCTAAGAGTTTCTCATTTAATTGATCTAAAATGAGATTGAAACTTTCCCCCTCAAAGTGGACTATTATCTAGTCATTCATCTATATTTTATTATTTTTCTACGTTCTTTTGATATTGATACATTACATTTGGTATCATATCTCTTGATTCTAGGGTTTTTCTCCTTCAAACGAGTCATTGTGGTGTTTTCACTCTAAATATCTCGTATGAAGCTTTAAACCATGAAATTTTTATCATGCGGAGGAAAAATATTGAGGAGCATGTGGTTAAATTATATGGTTCGCAGTCTTTCTACAACTGAAAATATTTATTCAAAGTTTTTTCCTTCTATTTGTTCATAACCCTTGTCGACCAATATTTCTTCGTTTCTTACAACTTGTCCTTCCTCATTTATCTTATTCTTGAACACAAGTTTCAAGCTGATAAAATTGTTATCATTAAGGTTTGGAACAAGCTCCCAAGTGCCATTACTCTCAATTTCTTTGAATTCTTCATTCATTTATTTCACCGAAAACTTGTCTTGACTATCCTAACACATATTTTTCCCCTCAATTTGTGGGAGTATGGAAATATTTCTATTCTTGATGAATTTCCTTCGATTTTTGACACTAATCCTTTGATCAACAATTATAGGACATTTTGAGTGTTTAATTTGTACTTACCTTGATGGGCTCTAGTTCCTTTGTGCAATATATTCTTCCTCATCATCTTCTTTAGCTTCCTCTTCTTCTTGACTGCATATCTAAGAGCACAGTCCTCCGTATCATCTCACTTCTCATTTTCTTTTGACTTCAATGTATGAGGTAGTGTTTCATGAATTACAACATCGATCCAATACTCAACCCTTTTTTTCTTCTTGTTAAGCACTTTTAGTGTTTTCTCTTAACTAATAAAATATCCAAGGAATATACCCTCATATGCTCAAGAGTCAAAACTTCTAAGGTATTTATCATTTATCTTGATATATCATGTACTCCCAAATACCTTGAAATGTTTTACAGATGTTAGTCATGCTTTCTGTGGTTCAGAAGGGATTTTTATTGTTGTTAGGCCTGAGCTATATTCTATTTTCTATGTAAAAAGTTACTTGAGATATTTTTCCCCAAAAGGTGTGTGTAACCTTCCCTTCATCAGTAATTTATCTGACCATCTCCTAAATGGTTTTCATTTTCCTTTCAACCACCCCATTTTGTTGTGGTGTTCTTTCTACTAAGTACTTACTCCTTATGCCATGTTTTTAAAATAAATATTAAAAATCTTTTGATATGAGTTCTCCTCCCCAATCAGATCTCAGGAATTTAATCCTAAGCTCCTTCTCGTTTTCAATGTAAGCCTTGAATATTTCAAACTTGTTCATGCCATCTAGATTTTCCATCTTCAAGTAGTCCTAGTAAAATCATCAATAAAAAAAAACGTTTCTTTGTCCTCTTTGGATATTTCTTCTTATGGGAACACATATATCAATGTGAACCAACTCCAAATGTTTAGAAGGTGAGAGATCCTCTATTTTGAACCATTTCCTTGTTTGTTTTCCAAATTGACAAGTGTTGCAAATTGGACTATCAAGATTTAATAGTGTTGGTATGCCTCTTACTAACCTTAACTTACTAATATTGAATATATTATTTAAATTTACATGCCTCAAAATTATGATCCATAGCCATATTTGATGTGTTTATCTATACTAGAAATTAACTCTATAACCATAAAATAGAGACACATTGTTTCGAGTCCTAATATCCATTATTTCCAACTTTCCATTTTCTATTTTTCATATGTCACAATCCTTAAACTGAAAAGTCACATAAAATCCATTGTCACACATTCGACTTACACTCAGTTGTTTTTTCTTGACACCATCCATGTATAAGGCATTATGTGGTTTGGTCTTTCCATCCATAATGACTATGCCCTTTCCATTAATTTTTATCTAGGGCATCATTTCTAAATGTTACATTGTCATTGATTTTCTCCTTTACAAATAACAAACTTGTTGTTGTATATAGTCTTATTCTATGAGCATCCACTACATACAATTTTCCTTTGTGACCGGGTGTAGATAAGATAAGTCCACACTCAGTTTCCTCAGTCTTCTATTTCCACTTCTTCATGTCTCTTAGAAGTAGCAACTATTTAGAGATAGGTTGTTTAGAAGTACGTACAAACTTTCTTCTGCATTCATTTTCCTTGTGGCAATTTTTTTTACATTTGAAACACTCAATTTCATTTAGAGGGGGGAGGGATTTCTACTCCTAGAGAATGAACTTTTAGACCTAGAATTCATACAGTATATAGATAATGGCTCTCTCTTTCAACTTTCACCGTTCTAATGGATTTATGTCCAAAAATATGAAATGAATAACATTGTCCATAGAACGACTTTAGGTATGTAAAAGATGAGAATTGCTGATCTTTAGCATATTGATAATACCTTAGTTGTCTTGTTGGTGTATTTACATATATGAGTGGGCAAGTATTTGAAAATTTTGTAGATCTACTAAATTATTGAGTGCTAATTTGTCTTCTATTTTTCTTCATTGTCTCTTCCTTTGAATTCCTCGACATAACTTTTAATACATTTGATTATTGTGGACTTGATACTAGTGTTTTCTTTAAAAAGAAAAAATTGTCTCAAAGTATCCAAGAACTTTTGTGCTAGATATATTTGATTTCTCATAATGTGTTAGGTCCATATAATTCTAGTGTATCCCTTATATTATTATTTTTTTACCCTATATAAAACCACTATTTTTAGTATTTATTATTAATTAATTGAAATTCATTTTTCATTGTATCTTTCCATTTCTATTTAAATATGTATTTGATTTCGTTCTTGCATAAATTTACAAGATTTACTTTGTAAAAAGTTTCCCTTTAAACTATCTCAAAAAATAATGGAGAGATATATTATATTACATATATCATTATATAACTTCTAAGGTTCAATATGTCGTAGAGTTTTTGTATCACATCAAACTATTGATGGCTTTTCTTGGTCGTGATCTTAATTTACCCTAATTTCTCCACAAGAGTTTAGCTGATGGATAAAAACTATCATTATGATAATAAGAACCCAGATAGGCCACTCTTCCCCCATTTTATTACATGTATTTTAGTTAAATTTCATTTTCCCAATGTCATCAAATAGCGGGAAAGTTTTCCCATACAAAATGGTTTCCAAAAAAACCTACAGTCGGGACAACATGGTGTTGCACTGAATACTCCACTTTACCCTCCCTCTCCACTTTCAACTCAACCTGATTCTCATGACAATGAGGTGAATGTCGAACCATATATATTTATTATATTGTAACAAAAATGCATATTGTTCGTTCCCAAAACATAAATCATCATTCCCTTAAAGCACCACACAAACTTAATGTCATCCAATAGGGGAAAATTTTTTCCATACAAAATGGTTTTTAGAAAAACCTACAATCGAGTCAACATGGTGTTGCACCAAATACTTCACTTAACCCTGCCTCTCCAGTTTCGGCTCCACCTGATGCTCGTGATGATGAGGTGAACGTTGAACCATATATATTTATTATACTATAAAAAAAATGCATATTTTTCATGCCCAAAACATAAATCCTCATCCCCTTAAAGCACCACTTAAACTTAATGTCATCCAATAGCAGGAAAGTTTTCTTATACAAAATTGTTTTCAGAAAATCCTATGGTCGAGTCAACATGGTGTTGCACTGAATACTCCACTTAACCATCCCAGTCTAGTTTAGGCTCTAGCAGATGATCATGATGATGAGGTGAATGTCAAACCATTCTATAAATATATTATATATAATAATTTTTATATATATATATATATATTTATATATATATATATATAATAAAAATATATACTATATATTGTAATAAAAATGCATATTGTTTGTGCCCAAAACATAAATCATCATCGCCTTAAAGCACCACTCAAACATAATGTCATCCACTAGTGGGAAATGATTCCCATGCAAAATGGTTTTTAGAAAAACTTATAGTCGAGTCAACATGGTGTTGCACCCAATACTCCACTTAACCTTCCCTCTTGAGTTTCGGCTCCACCTGATGCTCATGATGATGAGGTGAATGTCGAACCATATATATTTAATATATTATAACCAAAATGCCTATTGTTTGCGCCCAAAACATAAATCATCATCCCCTTAAAGCACCACACAAACTTATTTCATCTAATAGTGGGAAAGTTTTCCCATACGAAATGGCTTTGAGAAAAACCCACGGTGGAGTCAACATGATGTTACACCGAATACTCCATTTAACCCTCCCTATTTAGTTTCTACTCCCCATGATGCTTATGATGATGAGATAAACGTCGAACCATATATATTTATTATATTTTTAAAAAATGCATATTGTTGGGGCCCAAACCATAAATCATCATCCCCTTAAGGAAGCAAACAAACTTAAATGTTAACTTTTTAGAACTTTCTAGGTAAAAAACAAACTACATCGAAGTTTTGGCAGACGCATTTATTGCAAATCGCTGTGTTGCTTAACGTTTATTTAAGTATGTTAAGTAAAATAGAAAGCTACCTTGCTTTTACGTATTCTTTTGCATGTCGTGTGTTTGTAACACGTAAACTTTAGCCTGTGAAGATCGATCCAAGCTCATGTCTTTCCGCAGAAGAAGTGAGTGGAATACCATTCGGAAACATAAATATTTGGAGATATTAATGTTGTTGTGCCCAATTCATTTAGATTTCATAACATCAATTTTAAGATTCGAACTAATAAATTTCAAATTTCAAAAGAAGAGATTCCATTAAGAGGACACAAACCATTGATCCTCACTAGAAACCTGTTATATATATACATAATGTTCCATATGCTTGGTTGATGCTCATTGCCCAAACATTCATATTCCTTAGATCCATGTGAACAGTATATATCGACTGAAATTGTTTTGTATTTTCGATGTATGAACAACACTTTTCCAACATATTTTTCGGGTTCTTGCAAGTAAGAGCCACTGCAATCTATTGTTAAAGTGGATGAATCCACTTCCATTCTTTCTCGCCACTGAATTTATTTTCCTGCTACCTGATGTTCTTTCTTTTCTTTTTTCTCGAAAAACTGAGCTTACGTGTTGTATAAAAAGTAGAAGACCGTTATGTAAAGTCAACCTTAGACATAGGAAACGAATAGATTTGTTATTCATATGAAGAAAAATATGGATGGAGCAACATTGTGTGCTATCCTGCTTAGACATATGAAACGAATCCATTTTAGGACCAAGGCAAAAAATTAGCATGGGCAAAAAATTATATATATATATATATATACTACAGTCACATCTTAATAATGGATAATTACAACTTTTTTAAATTATAATTCACACTTTAAAAGAAAAAATTTAAAAAAATACCATGACATATTTAAAATAAAATCTATATATCCTTGTCATAGGTGACAATCCCTAGTGCAATAGTGGGTTATCCTAAAATTATATAGCAAAGAAGTTTAATTTAAAAAACATACCATAACACATTTATAACTAATTAGTTATGATATTATGTTATAAATTCATGTAAACAAAAGCAATGCATATATTACCAAAAAAAAACCTTAAATTTTGCAAAGAAAAAAATATATCCCATAAAAGAACAAAAAATATAAACGCATCCAAACCTTGTATAAATATGGAAGTATATATTTAAAAAAATAACAGAACACATTCGTAACTAATTAGTTACGAGATTTTATTATAAATTCATCCAATAAAACAATAAAAAATATAAATGCATCCAAAACTTGTATAAATATGGAAAAAAATTGCATTTTCATGATGTTAATATTTCCCAATTTATAAACATTGTAAGTCAAAAAAATAAAACAAAAAGGTACACTCATACACTACTATATTAGGAGTCCACCATATACCATAAACTAAATCTTCCATGTTACATATAGATGAAATTAATATCATATGATTTTGACAAAAATATAAACATGAAAATCCAGATGAATTAGTATATATATATAATATATATATATAATATATATATTATATATATACATTTGGTATTTTCATGATGTTAAATATAATTTCACACAATTTAAAACATCATAAATTAAAAAAATAAGCAAAATGATGACACTCCTAACATAGGAGCTCACTGATAATTTAAACTAAATTTCCATGGTTAGCATGTAGAATGTACCCAATACTATACAATTTGAGCAAAATAACATATATATAATATTAGTGTGTGTGTGTGTGTGTGTGTGTGTGCGCGCGTGTGTGCGTGTGTGCGCGCGTGTGTGCGTGTGTGCGCGCGCCTTTGCGTGTGTGTGTATTCAATTTTAATAAATAAATAAATAATAGTATCTAATAAAATTTGTAAGATATAGTATTGTACTAAATATTGAAAAAACTAAACACTAAAAAAAGAGAAAATGTAATTACATTTCAAAATGATTAGCTAAATTCAAAGTTAATAGATATTGTATCATATTTGTTCTCAAAGAAAAGCTCAATAAATTAAATTAAATGCCTAAAAATAAAATTACTAATTTGTAATTTAGTACCCAATTAAATTAAAAAAATAAGGACAATAATATAAAATGATATAATTAAATTTAAAAAAGATATGAATAAATTAGCGATAAATTATATGTTTTTTTTAAGCAAGAATTAAAAAATCATTAAATTCAAAAAAAAATAGAAAACATGAAAATAAAAAATCATTAATATCAAAAAAAAATTAGAAAAACATGAAAATCTATAACTAACTAACAAATTAACACATGAAAATCTATAACTAATAACAAATTAACACATTTCAAAACAAATTTGGAAAACATGAGAATAAAAAATCATTAAAATCAAAAACAAATTTAGAAAAAAAATGAAAAAAAGCATGAATAAAGTTAACCGTTGCATTGATCCTATCCGTTGCAGAAAAGCATCCAACCTATCCGTTGCAGAAAAGCATCCAAGAAGTTAACCATTGCTATCGGTTGAAAGGACGCAACTCTTACATCTTCCTCCATCTCTGTTTTGCTTGGCATGATTGTCTGATTGTCTGTTAGTGTAGGTAGCCTGCTTCTATGTCGACTTCTGGTGGAGCAGATCGGAAGTAAGTTAATGATCACTTCTCTTTCTTTCAGGCCTTAAGTTCAGTAATTTTGATAGGAGGATGGTTGATGATCACTTCTCTTTTTGCCGTTTCAATTTCTGAGAAACCGTTGATATTTTTAGATGCAGATAATCATATGTTGGGAGAACGGAGTGGAAAGAAGGAAATGCCGGTGGCTTCAGAAAATGAAATCGAGTTATAGGTATGTATGGATGTAGCTTCTCCTTCCTTCTTTGATGTCAGTAGTTTTGCCACGGCTTCTTGTATCTGCTGGTTTCAATTAATTCATTTTTGGCTCTGGTTTTAACTAATTCACTTCTGGATTAATAAAAGATTTACTCTGGCCTTTTAGTCATTTAATAATATTCTGTGTTATTTTTATTGTTAGCTTAATCCATCCGCCTCTCTTTTTAGGAATTAATCTGGTCTTATTATTTAGTTATTTAATTAATATTTCTTTAATTTGTGGAGGTTTAATGTGACTCTCGCTGATTTCAATGAATCCATCTGGCCTGACGAAATTTATAGATTTCCTTTAAATCTAAACCCACCTGTATTATGGATCTCCTTTAAATGTAAACCCACCTGTATTACGGATATCGAGTTACTGATCTCCTTTAAATTGAAAGGGCTCTCTTCATACAATCTCGAATGAATTACTATCATGATTTGCTGAGGTTGGCTTGCGCAGCAACGCCATCCTCAGCTTCTTGACGGCAAATTTTTGAGTTTATTTGATACTCCGTCTATTGACGGGCATAACATGGAGTGGCGTAGGTTTATCGTCCCTTGTTTTGGCGACGAAGCCCGTGGTTCTCTCCAGAAGAGGCTAGTACGCATGTCGGCCTTCTACTTCTATTCCTTCTGCATAGGGTTGCTCTCTGCTCTTGCCTACCTTTCTGACAGTTGGCGACTTCTCTACATTGTCACTTCCACTCCCTCTGCCTTATATTGCCCTTCGTTGCCTAATTCCTGGGTGTAATCTTATACCATGTTCCCTTCCCCGCCGAATATTCTCACCAGGCTACACGCTACCTTCAAGCCACGAGCACCCATGTCAAACTTGCCAACAACAGACAAGACAGTCTGCTTAACAGCATCGCCCTCGTTTCCAATATGCCGTCAGAGAATAGATAGAGTATCTAATAAACCCAGAAATTAGGCAAATTACCGTCAAAAACTTTTCCCAATATATCAAAATCGTTTCTTCTGGTTGACCATTTATGGAAATTAATGTATGCTGATGAATTTCGACTCATGTCTATAACATATTTGCTCGTATAGGCGCTTATTCAACTATGGTCATGAAAACAATTTCAGCAAACCTAATTTTCTTTCAAATATATTTTTAAATTTTTGAAATTGAAGTCTCGTGCTTTTGTGATTATAGAATTTCCTTGTTGCTGTTCTGGTTGCTGATGTTGTAATAGGTTTTTTCTTTTTTTGTTTGAATTGGATATGGTTTTTTTTGGAAAACTAGAAGTGCATAAGCTTTTTTCTCACTTCTAATTCCGTTGCTTATATATATATATATATTTTTTTTTTGTTTTAATTTATTTCACCCTATGTCTTTTTCAGTAATTTACGCCAGCCAGAATTTGTTATGATTATATTTCCATGATGAAAATATCTTGAATATCCTATAAAACTTATATTTATTATTTTTTATTATAAGTATTTATTTATATAGTTTTATTTACTAAAATAAGAAATAGGAATTTTTGTTTTTCTTAATTAATATAGAAAGTTTTTTATATCTATTAATTTGTTTTTAGTAAAAAGTCATCTTTTTTAGAAAAAAATAAAAAAATTGTGTGCTTTATTAAAGTAAATAGTCTTTTTATAATTTCTTAAACATTCATATATTTTATATGATTCTTCGTAGTTTTTATATATTTTAATAATGTAATATATGGATTTTATATTAGTGATTTAATCATTTAAAGTGTTTATTTATTTTTATAAATTTATTGTTTAATTACATAATTGAATATATATATGTTTTTATTTTATGTTGAAAATTTATTTTATTATAGAATTTATATTATGTTTTTCTTTCAACAGTTCTTATATGTAAAAATATTTTTTCAATAAACATCAATTTGTATTTTGTAACTTTCATAATAAATCCATTACTTCTATTCACTACTTTTTATGTGAAGTTTTTTCACTTTCATGTGGGATGTATATTTATAATATATATTGAGATTTAGGGTGTAGTTTTGGATAGTTTATTCTAGGTTAGGCTAGAGTGGTGTAGGATAGGCAAGACTAGGACAGGCTAGGCTAGGCTAGGTTAGGCTAGGCTAGGCTAGGTTAGGCCAAGCTAGTTTAAGATAGGCTAAGCTAGTTTAG
>APFE030957805.1:0-11272 GCA_000404065.3 Pinus taeda
GGTAAAGACTAAATCTATTAAGAAAAAGAAAAATATAGTACAATCATAAGAAGCAAGAGAACAGCCGACCAGAAATGATGGATCCATCAACCTCGGTCCCGGAAGAAAGAAGTAAACTCACAGTTACCACAAGTAACTCTAAAGCAAAGACAAACTAACAGGCAATCACCCCACCGGGGGAGAAGCGACAACACAGAGTTTTTTCCCTTTCTTTTTGTTGACTGTTGTCCATCCAACCTCGGGAGAAAGTGCTAAAACAACTTGCAAGCTGGAATTTTTGATCTTCGGGCAATCCTTTTCTGAATCAGAGGAGGAAGTCTCATGTGCGCGCTTCTGGGAGATTGCGGAAACCTGGGCGGGTCCCTTCGAGTCCGAAGGCGAAACCATCGGCTGGGACGCCTGGTCCGGATCTGGATCGCTGTCCTCATCCTCCGAACTTGGGGAGCAAGAGCTTTCGGCTGGCAGTGGAGGACAAGGAGCTCAACGCTTGGGCTTGGATTTTGCAAAGAAGCCCTTTTTCATATTTGAAGCTTGCGAAGGGCAGGAGTGCTGCAGGTGCCCTGTAAGGTGGCAATGGCGGCATCGGAAAGCCGTGTTTTCGTAGTCAAGAAACAGGGTCCAAACTGAGTCATTGATCTTGAGATTGATTTGCTCTGGCAATCCTTTACTTAAATCTAGCTCCACACATATTCTAGCATATGTATAGAGTCCTTGCCTTTCCCTCTCATAGTCACCCATTATGAAGCTGCCCAAGGTGTTGCCTATTTGCCTGTAAACAGAAGTACACCACAGGTGAATTGGGAGATTGGGAAGTCTGATCCAGACAGGGGCTTTAGTGATGACAGCTGAGGCAGGGTCAAAGTCTGGGAACCATGGAGTCAAAAAGAGGCTTGCTGAGCCCATGAACCATGGGCCTTCTTCTAAGGCCTTTTCGTAGTGCTCGATAAGATTGAACAACACTATGAAGTATCCCTTTGCACAGAAATGAACTTTGCAGCGATGAGTCCAGTTGTCTTTGATCCAGTCATAAAGGTCCTTTGATCGAGGCCAGAGCCCGTTGAATCTGCATATGATGGCCCTTTCAGCAAATTGTTGGGTGTGGTCTGCAAGGCCAGAGGAGGAGATCTCAACAGAGGGAACTTCCTCCAACTTGTCAACCAAGAAAGGCTTGGGTTTGGGAGGTTCAGGTGAAGCTAGTATCTCAGAGCCGACTGCGGCTTTGTAGGAGAATGGAGGAGCAGAAGAAGATTGACCTGCAGCTCCACCTCTCAAACGAAAGGAGAACACTAAAGAGCTGTTGTTTTTGATGCAGTAAAAAGAGAGAGGAAACTGATCATCGAGCTGTTTACCTTGAAAAAGAAGCCTCTGTAGAGCTGAGGAAATCCCGAGTCTGTGATCCAAATTTTCCTTGAGGTTCTGCACCAGATCTGTAGAGTTTACCCATTGCAGAATGGTCTTGCCCATAATTTGTGCGATTTGAACCTGAAAAGGGGCAGAGGAATTTTCCACAGAGTTTTGGAACAGCACGGGGCCGGAACCCTTTGAGTTTCCCAACTTTGAACGCCAAGGAGGCAGCGATAGAGGAAACTTCTGCTGTTCAAAGCGTCTGTATCTCCAGCTCGAGAACGCAGAAAAAAAGGGGGAGTCTGATCTGAGTAGAGGCTCCAGATCAGTATAGAAGCTTGAACTTCCCTGGCAACTATTCGTGCCTGTGCTTGACACAAGAATGAAAGCCCCTTCCTGCTGCGCATCCTCCGCAAAGAGCAACAGCTCAGAAACTCGCCTGAAGATCTTGGAACGAGCCTCCCATTCCCCCACAGGAATGCTCAGGGGCTGAGGCGCATGCGAGAATAGGAGAGCAGCGGTGGCGGCAGCAGCTTCAAAGACTGAAGACAGCGCCGCAGGTTTGGTCAGGGCCCGAGCCGCAGGCAAGATCAGGAGGGCATCGGTGGCGTCGGCATCATCAAAGGCAGGAATCGGCGCCTGCACATGGATTCTGCAAGAAAAAAACCTTTTCAAATGAGGTGAGGTTAGTTCCGACCTCCAGATCTGGAGAGGCAAGATCTCTCCGTCGACAGAGAGCCGAAGCCGGCCAGAGGCCAAGGGCACAGAGGCGGCGGTGGCTTTAGGGTTCGTCTCTTCTCTCTTCGACATCGTTTCCGACACTGTCAATTTATATTATTTTAAGATATGATATCAAAATAATTTGGTTAAAAAAATTTCAAATCTAAAAAAATTATTACTATATTTAAAAAAAATCACTCATATATATTAAAATTTACTTTAATCTTATTGCTTCGGCTTGCCCTGCTAGATGCTCTCACAGAAAAATATAAGAGGCAATCCATTAATATTTGCTAAATATGGACGTGGGAAAATCCATTTTGATGTCACACAAAATTATAAGACACAATCCACTAATGTTTATTAATTATGGGCAAGGGAGAATCCGTGTTGATGTCTCCAGCCCATACAAATCGAATGACTTGGCGGAACGAACTATGGATGAATATTTAAAATTTTTAACCAATTAAGTTGAATTTGGTAATTATGCTACAAACATTCATCAATATACAATTTGTGGAAAGGGAGAAAAATAAAAGAAAATACACATAAATATTGACATCTTACAAAGTTGGCTTTCACTTTTTGAATTTAGATTAGTAAAGTTACGTATCTTTTTTTTGTAAGCTTAGCAGGACTATATCTTCATCATGTCCAATATCTCACCTCGATTAGGGCAGGAATTGAACCAGTGACTTCAACATCAAATAATGCCTTAACAAAGCACCTAATCACCATCTATCCAAAGCCCCATCGACGTAAAGCTTGATATATTTATCTCAATTAGAAATTTAGAAAATATAAAGTGAATTCAATCCCGAGAAATAGAAATGTGTGGAAATATGAGAACTTGGTGAGCTATAAGAAATGGAAAGTATCAGAGAATGTAAAACCGAGTCTTGAGCCCCACCCAGAGACAAATACATAACAGAGACACAACTGCTACAAGGAAGTTCTCTATTACATTTCGTTGGGGATTTTTCTATATGTTATCACGATTCTGTTATACATGTATCACGCTGATTTGGTTATCTTGTAGACAAGGTATCCTCCCCAAGCTATACTAAGGTACATTGGTTTATTGTGATATGGTTCAACTGACATGATATAACTTGCAAGAAGAAATATCAAATGGCTAGCAAGATGGTAGATTACAAGGAATCTCCCTATGAATCAAATGAGCAGTATGGTGTTGGGAAATCTTCCGATTTGGCAGATACTCTAAGAAGCTTAAAGGAAGAAATCAAGATTTGTAAGGCAGATAATCACAAAATCATGCAGGAACAGGAGAAACAAGTAGAGGTAAATGTAGTGATACTTGAGAGTATGTCATATTTGCAGTGACAAGGAAGATGTGAATAATGTCAGAGGCATTCATGAGGAAGAATTGACTTGGATTGAGTTTGAGCGACTATTCAAGAAGAAGTATCTGTCAGAGAGATACTTTAATGACAAGGCAAAATAATTCTATGAGCTAAAGATGGGATCCATGACTAATGAGGAGTACACTAGCAGGTTCTTGGAGCTACTGAGGTATGTGCCTTGCCTCAAGGAGGAGAAGGCAAAGATTTAGAGATTCACTAGTGGGTTACCAATGGCATTCAAAGATAGGATTGAGTTTGATGAGCCTAGATCATTGGAGGACAACATCTAAAAACTAAAGCATTGATATGAACAATCAAAGCACAAGTATGAGACTAAACCATATTGGAAGGCTAATGCGAAGAAAAAAGGAAAATGGGACAAGAAGTGAGTAAGCCCACAGGATTCAGGTAATAAAGATAATGTTGCACCACCTAAGAGGTTCAACGCATCAAATAGAGGATAGGGACATCAATCTAAGGAGCAAAATAAGGAGCCCTTATGGTGTTGGACTTGTGGAGGAGATCATTGCAGTAGGGATTGTCCACAATACCAGGGTGGTAGGCCTCAGATATATAGTGCACATGATGCACAAACTGTTGGGGGTTTTGGTCAAACCGTTCCTCGTATTTATGCAATATTTGATAACAAGTAGGTATACCATTAGACATATATAAATGAAATGGATGGTAAGTTTTGTGATCAAGTTATTTATATTTTGATTGACCCTGGATCTAATTATAGCTATGGTAGTCCTGACTTGATGGATAAGTGTGGTATGAGTAAGGAATTGCATGCATAATCTTGGTTAGTGAAGTTGGCTATAGGTACAAAGAAGCGAGTTCATAATTAGGAAAGAGATTTTGCATTTGAATTGAATGGTATGCTTACAACATCACATTTGGATGTATTACCGTTGGGATCATACAACATATTTTTGGACATGGATTGGTTGTATCTTCATAGAGCCAAGGTGGATTGTTATGACAAAGCTATTGAGTGCTTGGATGATAATGGTGAACCAAGAGTCTTGCAAGGAAGCAAGAAAGTCACATCAGTTAGGATGGTGACAATTATGCAAGAAAAGCATAGTTGCATGAAAGTGTGTATGTTATTTGCAATACACATTTATAGTGACAAGGGTAAGGAAGTTGAGGATGCAGATGTTTTGAGAAGGTGCCTAGTTTTACAACAGTTCAAGGATGTATTTCCTAAGGATATTGCAGAGTTTCCACCTCATAGGGAGGTAGAATTTTCTGTTGAATTGGTGCTAGGGGCAGCTTCAACATCAAAAACACCTTACAGGATGAGCATGTCTGAGTTGGTAGAGTTGAAGCTATAGTTGAAGGAAATGTTGGACAAGGGATACATTAGGCCAAGTGTATCACCTTGGGGCACACCAGCATTATTTGTGAAGAATAAAGATGGTACTCTCAGATTATGCGTTGAATACAGGCGGTTGAACAAAGTGACCATCAAGAACATGTATGTGTTGCTAAGGATTGATGACTTGTTTGATCAATTGAAGGGAGAAACATTGTTCTTGAAGATTGGTTTGAGATCTAGATATCATCAGGTACACATCAAAGAGGAGGACATTTACAAGACAACTTTTCGGACCAAGTATGGGCATTATGAGTTTCTTGTAGTTTCATTCGGTTTGACTAGTGCTCTAGTCACATTTATGTGCTTGATGAAAAGTGTGTTGCATCCGTATTTGGATAAGTTTGTTATTGTGTTCATTGATGACATGCTCGGTATATTCTAAAAATGAGGAAGAGCATGCCGAGCATTTAGTGGGAGCATTGAGGTTGACAAGAGAGCATCAGTTGTATGATAAGCTCAGCACGTGTAGTTTATTTTAGATTGAGGTACATTACTTGGGACATGGTGTCTCCAAGGAGGGTATTGTAGTAGATCCAAAAAAGATAAGGGCCATCATGGAGTGGGTAGCTCCTAAGAATGTAGATAAGGTAAGATATTTCATGGGGTTGGCAAGCTATTATAAGAGGTTCACCAAGAACTTCTCACATATTCTTATCCTATTACGTCGTTGCAGAGGAAGGGTAAGAAGTTTGAATGGACAAAGGAGTGAGAAGCCAGTTTTGAGAAGCTTAAGTAGTTGTTGACACATGCACCAGTGATAAAGATTGCATATCCTGACAAAGAGTTTGTGTTATGAAACCATCTAACAAAAAGATAGAAAAGATAGTTGAACGACTTAGAATTCAGCCTCTTCGAGGGGGAAACCTCCTTTACATTACACAAATGAACAATTCTTGGATGATTCAAATGACAAGACCTCCTTTCTATATATAGGAGTCTAAGGGGTCATAATATAATCAGAGCCGACATAAAACAATATAGTAAGGAACAATAAAAATAGTGAGCTTCTATGGGGCACATAGTAACAATATGGGACTACATGGGTACAACAATAAATAAGGGGTTGTACTATAACATAACGTTACACTAGTAGTAAAGGGCTAACATGCCCTCTCCTTCAAAAAGTGTTGTCCTCAATGTTTAGTAGTTCTTGATGCTTCTGTATAAATTCTTGTCCTCCATGTGGAATCTTCGCGGGGAAGTTCTTCACTTGATGAGATAATCTGAGGGTTCTTGTTCTGGACTGCTCCAGTTCCAATACGATTTCCCCTTCTCTTCAAGTTCTGGCAAATATTGTTGAATTGGATCTCTGCAACTTTGAATGAGTGGCCATACTTCTTCGTCCTTCTTCCACTCATCCCTGCTTTGTTTATCCAATCTGGTTGATAATAGAAAAGCACAAAACAATGCTTCCCAACCTCATCCTTTCTGAGAGTGCATCTGCAACAAAATTTTGCTTCCCTTTTCTATAGATGATGTCAAAGTCAAACCAACATATTTGTGACCCATTTTCTGTTCTCTAAAAGATAATAGTTGTTCAAAAAGATTTAAGACCATCATGATCCATTTTTACCTTGAAGTGTCTTCCCATTCAATAAGGTTGCCATTTCTTAAGTGCATGTAGTATTGCCAACATTTCCTTCTATAAATATCTTGCTTGAGATGTAGCAGTAAAAATACCCAATCACCTACATCAAAACATTTTTCACTATGATGTTGATATACATGTTGTTTCATTCAATTTTGCACCAAAGTGACGTTATCCTTTAAAAGTTGGAGAACTTGTTGTTGATGATCTATGTAATCTTTCACTACTTGAACTTTTTTCTCTATGTCCTTCTATCTTGAGAGTTTGAGGAGTGGTAATTTCTTCCAATGCTTTACAAGATATGGTCGGATTCATTTCTTGATGCTCGATGTGATCTTTCACTTCTTGAACATTTTTTTTCTTGATATGTCCTTCCATCTGGATAGTTTGAGTAGTGATAATTCTAACCAATGTATTACAAGATATGGTTGGATTCATTTCTTCTTTCTTGATGTGATCATTCACTTCTTGAACTTTTTTCTTCTTGATATGTCCTTTTATCTTGAGAGTTTGAGGAGTGGTAATTCTTGCCAATGCTTTACAATATATGATCGGATTCATATCTTATTTCTCTAGGGTTGGGTCCTGGCGTATATCCACTTCTTTTGATTTTTGTTGATCCTTTTCTTCATACTCTATGTAAAATAATTTCTTCTCAGCACACTTATGACCTTTAGTGTATTTGCTATCACAACTGTAACAAAGTCCTTTTTCTCTTTTTTCTTCCAATTGCTGTGGTGTCAACCTTATAGGTTGTGGAAGACTAGGGGGAATAACACTTCCATCTTTATAGTTATGAGTGGTGGGCTTCCTAGTTGCCACAATTTTGATTTCCATTTTTCTTGCTAACCTGAATGCCTTCTCCAATGAATCAGGTTCTCAAAGGTGAACATCATGTTGGATATTCTCCTTTAAAGTCCCTATGAACACATCAATCCTATGCTCCTCTGGAATATTTTTGTACCCTTATGTTCAACTTTTGGAACTCCTCAATGTGCTCCATCATTGAACCCTTTTGTTTGAGACTTATCAATTGGCTAAAAATGGTGTTGCTTTTTGTATCCTCATAATGTGCTGTCATTTCTTCCATAAAAATTGCCCAAGTGACAATTTGTTTATGAGAGAAAAGTCATTAATACCATACAAACTGATTTGGCTCCAAATACAAAGTTGCAATAAGTACCTTTTGTGTGTTTTGCACATTATGGAGATCGAAAAATTGCTCCATCTGTAGTATCCATGTTGTGGGACCCTTGCCATCAAACTTCCTCATATCGATTTTTGGAATATGGTGGGTCTTCGATCCAACATTAGAGTCTATGAAATCATGATTAACATTTCTTTTGTTCTCATCATGAGTTTCCTTTACTACCCTTTCACCATTAGTGACCATTTCTTGTAGCAACTTATTCAAATTTATCTTCAATTCTTCCATCTTAGCATCCATGCCATCCATCTTAGCGTTCATGCCATTCATCTTAGCTTCCATGCCATTCTTTAAACCATCCATCTTAGCTTCCATGCCATACATCTTAGCTTCTACATCTTTCTCTAAATCATCCATCTTAGATTCTGTTACTTTTTGTGCGAGTGACATTTGTTGCACTTGGTCTCGTAATTTTGATATATCATCTTGCATTTCTTCCTCTTCTTCATGAGTCTTGCTAGAGCTTTCAGGTTGCTTACTAGGTGTTTGAAGTTTCTTTCCTCGGGGCATCAATTACCGATAATAATGCTTTGCTATGCGCTTTGAATTCCTTCAAATTAATTTTTCAAACCAAGCTTATGCAAACTACACACCTTTTTTCACTTCGTAGGAGCTCAATATTGAATCTGATGTATCTCTGTAATTTCAAATCATCCAGTTCTGAAATTGCGACCTGTAGTAGCCCTCTATGTCCTCTTTCCAATGCCACTAGTCTGATCAAATTTAGATTCTCCAAGGCAGAGTTATGCACAATCTCCCAAGATGACATGATTATAAACCTTTCAGAAGAGCGAACTTGTATGAAGTGCCACGTGTCACAGTTTTGACATTAGTATCTAAAAAATATACAGGAAACTATAGTCCATCCTCTTTCTGTAACTTCTTATGACATTTCAATATGATGCTCAAAACAAAAGTTATGACGATTTTCCCCAGGTAACCTACTTGGAATGAAATTCAAGAGTCTGCAAAAAGGCCAACTTCCTCAGATCATATCTTTGCAAATATAGTGCAAAACACTTTGAAATATAGACCTGAGGTTCATAATGATTTCGACCCAAATGGGTTTTTCTTTTAGTATCTGAAACATCGCAGAAAAAAAGTTATAGCGCAAATGCCACAATGACCTATTTGGAGTAGCGAAACCATAGAATTTAAAGCTCTGCTACCAAATGTTATGAAACCAGCTCAAAAAAGATAGAAAATATAGTTGAACAACTTAGAATTCAGCCTCTTCGAGCGGGCAACCTCCTTTACATTACACAAATGAACAATTCTTGGATGATTCAAATGACAAGACCTCCTTTCTATATATAGGAGTCTAAGGGGTCATAATATAATTAGAGCCAACATAACAATAATAATGTAAGGGCACAATAATAACAATAGTGGGCTTCTATGGGGCACAATAGTAACAATATGGGGACTACATGGGTACAACAATATAATAAGGGGGTTGTACTAATAAAAATGAGGGGTTACACTAGTAGTATAGGGGCCTAACAGTTTGTAGTATGCATATATGCTTGCAAGAAGGGACTTGGTGGAGTCCTTATGCAAGATAGACATTTGGTATGCTATGAGTCACAAAAACTAAATGAGAACATGCAGAACTACCCCACACATGATCTTGAGTTGGAAATGATCATACATACATTGAAGATGTGGAGACACTACCTTTTGGGCATAAGATTTGTGTTGATGAGTGATCACAGTGGTTTGCGATATCTATTTGACCAACTGAATCTAAATGGTAGGAAAGATCAGTGGTTGGCTACAATAAGTAAGTTTGATTTTGAGATAAGATATATCAAAGGTAAAGAGAACAGAGTGGAAGATGCTCTTAGCAGGAGGATATAGGTAAATCACTTAGTAGCTATAAGCTCCTACGGGACAAACTTACAGGATATGATCTTGTAGGTAGGTCAGCAGGATGTCAGATATATGTAGATTATGCATAGGTTGCAACAGAATACAAGTACAACCACAAGTAATAGTATAGGTATAGGCACAGGTACGGGTGGTGTTACAGGCATAGGTTTAGCTGCAAGTGCATAGGATGTGGACTATTGCCTTACAACAGATGGATAAATTCCAAGATAGGATATATGTGCCAAAAAGTAGTGAGCTCAAGAATGTGGCCTTGAGGGAGTTTCATGTGAAACCATATTCGAGTTACCCAGGTTATCAGAAGACACTGATAACAATAAAGATATTTTATTATTGGCTGAACCTAAAGAGGGATGTAGCAAAATTTGTGGCTACGTGTTTTGATTTTTAGCGTGTGAAGGCAGAATGTAAGCATCTAGGTGGATTACTACAGGCAATTGTGATACCAGAGTGGAAATGGGAAGTCATTTCCATGGAATTCATCATAGGGTTACCAAGGATAGTGAGACAACATGATTCCATCATGGTTATTGTGGACAGACTGACAAAGGTTGCACATTTCATCCCAGTGAAGTCTGCATTCTCAACTAGTGATGTAGCACAGGTATTCATCATAGATGTGGTTAGATTGCATGGTGTTCTGAAGAACATTGTGCTGGATTGTTGGGTCCCTATAATACTAGTGATTACCCCATTACTATGGTAGTTGTACCCCTTATTAATATTTTTGTGCCCCTATTGCCCCCATATTGTTAGTACTGTGCCCCATAGAATCCCCCTATTGTTATTTTTGTGGCTTTATATTATTATTGTTAGGTCGGCTGGGTTATATTGTGACTCCTTAGACTCCTATATATAGAAAGGAGGTTTTGGTCATTTGTATCATCCAAGAATTGTTCATTTATGTAATGTAAAGGAGGGTTGCCCCCTCGAAGAGGCTGAAATTCTAAGGCGTTGATCTATCTTTTCTATCTTTTCTTGAGCTGGTTTCATAACATTTGGTATCAAAGCTTTGGATTCTAGGGTTTCGCTGCTCCAAACAGGTCATCGTGGCATTTTCGCTAAAAAAAAAATTGTGTGACGTTTCAGAAGTCGCAAAAAAAACCCATTTGAGAAGAAATCTCGCTGAACCTTGGGTCCGCATTTCAGATCTTTTTACACGATATTTGTGGAGATATGATCTGAGGAATTTGGTCTTTTTGCAGACTCCTGAATTACATTCAAAACAGGTGACCTGGGGAAAATCGTCACAACTTTCTCTCTGAGCATCAGATTGAAATTTCATAAGAAGGTATAGAAAGAGGACGTACTGTAGTTTCTTGGGTGCATTTTTCAGATCCAAAGGTCGAAACAGTGACTCGTGGCACGTCGTACAAGTTCGCTCTACTGAACTAGTCTATAATCAAGTCATTGTGGGAGATTTCACATAACTCTTCATTGGAGAATCCAATTTGGGTCAGAATTGTGCCATTGGAAAGAGGACACAGAGGGCGAGTACAGGTCACAAATTCAGAACTAGATGATCAAAAAGTACAGAGATACATCAGAGGAAATATCGAGCTCCTACAAAGTGAAAAAAGGTGTGTAGATTTTCTTAAATTTTTGCTTAAGCTTGGTTTGAAAATTTATTTGAAGGAATTCAAAGGCCATAGTAGAGAATTATTATCGGTAACAGATGCCCCAGGGAAAGAAAATGCAAACACCTAGTAAGGAACCTGGAAGCTCTAGCAGGAATCATGAAGAAGAGGAAGAAATGCTACATGATATTTCAAAAT
>APFE030957812.1:4170-37658 GCA_000404065.3 Pinus taeda
CAATTAATATAAGTATATATCTATTAAGGTGTAAATTTTACTGATGATAATAAATGACATAGAAATTTGGAAGAGTAAGGTTTTCAATGTGAAGGTTCTTAGCCCCTTGAGAATTGTAACTATTGACTGGGATTCCATGTTGAAAATTAGCAACAAGAAATTGATAAAAATAGCACTATTAAAAATAACAGTTTGGACATGAAAATTAGCAACAAGAAATTAATAAAAATAGAAGTGTTAAAAATAGCACTATTAAAAATAGCAGTTTGGGCATCATTGCTGGATTGGGCAACAATGAATGAAAAATGGAAGTGCTAAAAATAGAAGTTCTATTTTTAGCGGTTCAAGTTGGATTCTTATTTTTAGACAGTCTCTTGACTAATATGGGAAGTAAAATTGGAATTTGGTCTTACCAGTGGTTTGAATATTAATTAATTAATTCTCCAAGAGTTAATTAATTAAGGAAAATCAAACTTGAAGTCTTTGTGAGAACATGCAATAATTTCTCCATTGATTAGGGAATGTGTCATTGATTTGCTCTACTGATTGAGGAATTAAGGATGAGTTTTATATTGAGAGGATCAATTGACTTAGTTTAACTTATTCAAGTTCAGTTAGATTAATTTAATGAGTTGTTAAATTAATGAGATACAGTTTGTTGTGGCTTGCATGCATGTGACAACTGTTATTTTCAGATAACTGAGTATTCTCCCATGGATAACTGATGCATGGCAGTTCAAACAGAGACACAATTGAGATCAGAGAAGGGACAGTGTACTATCAGTTGGATGAATATTTTTCCTATAAAGGAAGCTCATCCATGATGAGGATTTATTTCCTTATGGTTTGTGCAGTTATTTCAGAGGTCAGTGTTGTGTGTGAGGTGAGAATCACACAGCTTGCAGCTAGAGGACCCAGGAAAAAAACTATGCATAGAAATACGATGATTGGAGGGCTGAGGAGAAGTTTTGTGAGAAGCCTTTGATTTTCCATGGGTAGCAGAGGTATTTTTATGTGTGATTGAATCCTTCTTCTTAGTTATGTGTGATTGATTCCTGCTTATCAGTTATATGTGTTCTTATTGATGTTGCTGATGGTTAATTAAGCTTCTGCTAAATTGTTTATAGAAGTAGATCAAGTGTTTTGCTTTAGTATATTGTATTACCATGTTGATCTACAGGTGGGAAATTTCTACATGGTATTAGAGTTGACTGATTTGTAGAAAAATTCTACAATAATTTGACATTCGAAGGTCTCGGGTGCAGCTCTAGTTAGAATGCCCTTTATGGAATCCACCAAAGGTGGTTTTAAAGTTTAGTAGTGATGGAGGTCCTAGATCATTTTGATGTCAAAGTTGATGAACGTTTATGGTATGTGTTACAGGTCTATTTGGGCACATCACTCCTAACATTTAGATAGGTAATTTTAGGGCTCATCAAACCCTAATTTAGTTGCTACATTCCATAGACAAGTCATCACAATGAATTCCATCATTCCTGAGAGTTTCATGGCCTAAAGACATCCTAGAATGACTCCTTTAATGACCAGCACAACCCTGGTCAGTGGTAAATGCACTATAGAGAACCTAGGCCCATTCAAGCCTGCTCTATAGAGCACATAGGCCCACTTTGACCCTCGGTGGGCTAGATTGAGCGAAATCTTCATAGGGTTTTGGGAATATTCCTACTTTCTAGACCATTCTAGAAGATTCCCATCTCTTATCCTCTCCTATGAGCTTGAAAGTACATACAAAATGAATCAAATAACCTCATACCCTCTCATCCCTTCATGGAAACTAACTCCAAAATTGGAAAGTCATTAAATGCCCAATTTATGACAAAACCACCTCCATTTCCTTATAAATTGAGCACTCATCATAGTGATCAAGCGCTAGACTTTGAATAATTGTAAGGAGATACAGTTGATTTGAGGTTTGACATCATAAGAAAGTATTTTTATGCTGTTGGAGTTTTTTTCTTTTGGTGTGATGAAGATGGAACTCAAGCTGGATGAGTGACATGGGATCAAACTTCTTTGGTTTTAACTCTTCCTTCTACTTAATAAAGTTGTTTACACCTTTCCGATATTCTTGTCTTTATGTATGACGATTGTATGTGTAGATTATTTCGATTACATTTTCTTATAGTATATAGATGTCTTGATTTGATTGGTTTTTGTCCTCTGTTTATGATTGCAGGTACTGATCAAGTGGTTTCAGTTCGAGAGGGAGAAACGAGAGCCATACAGAGGAGATAAATGGAAGTGGAAGATAACAGTTAGGTCCCTTGCCTTATTTATCTTCTATAAGAAAAGGTTAAACTTTTTCATTTTGTTGCTCTAAGTGTAGCTACCCACTTAGGGAAGTTGTGTTTATCTATAGATGAAAAATTCCACATAACAGTATGATAAAATTATTTTCGCAGTAGAGATAATTCTAACAATTATTATGGTGCTAGTGCCAAGAACATTGCAACCTTTTGAGGCTAATGGTAGGTCATTCCTGTATCGATAAGTTTAGATATGACGAAGTGGTGTGACCCAATGATGGACCCAATAGGAAAACACATACTTTTGGTTATCCCCCTCACTCTTCGAGTTTGCCTATGCTTTCTAAGGTTATGATCGATGAGAGTGAGCCTTTTCTTGGTCATCCCTAGGGTTTGGTGTAAGCCTCTATGGATTCCATGTTTATTGGAAACGTGTTAAATTATGGTATGTTATATGCTTAGAGTAGTTTACTTCAAATATTTTTATTTTCCATTGTTTAGCAATCACATAAACATAAATTCAAGTGTAGATAGAACATCAAATGATCGACAAAAAACAAGCCAAGACAAGAGACAGAAGATGTGGCTAGTCGGGACACACCCCAATTTGGGGAAACGCTTTGATCAATTCTGTTTTAATATTCAATAGTTCATTAGAGAGAAATAGGACAAATCAAAAATATGTAATGTTATAGCAGCATCAGCAAATGCCAAATCAATAAAGTCAAACTTATTCAAAATGACCGCGGATTGACTTCTAGTCAACTTGAAGAACTCAGTCTTCAACAGATATCTTCAGTAGCTCAAAACAACCCACAATACTCAGTCAAATAGTAGTCAAATTTTAGCAATCTGCAGTGAGCCCTAACTAGTCAATGCTGGTCAACGTAGCCCCCAAAAAGTCAGCACATGTCAGCCCTTGGTGAACTCTCCATAAAAAAAGCCTAGCACTTGGTCAATGCAGCCTTAGAAAAGACAATGCTTCCCAAAAAGTCAACACTACCCTAAATCAATCAACGTTGACCTAATACAATTAAAGCTTCCCTAATTCAACCTTCTTCTTGCACATGTGAGAGAAGTTTCTCCTTTACTGGCCCAACAAAATGAGGAGAGAGAAGATGAATTGAGATGAGATGAGTTGATAATGAATCAACCTCACTTGTACTTCTGTGATTTGTTGGGCATATGTGCCACACATTTAGCTATTGGTTGTCCTTGACAATTTGTCAAGTAAATACAAATAAATTCATATCTCCATAAATACTTGTCAGAATCAGATGATCTTTTGATCAATCCTACACCTCCTGACAAGAGGAATCTAGGAAAGATATCAATTTCCATAAATAAGGTGACCCACAAGGAGTTTGGCCCTAGTTCTTAATTTTAACACTTCCTCTCAACTAGGGAGAACTCCATGTCCTAATATGTTTAACTATTGGTCCTATCCCTGCTATCAAATGCACTTCCTTGCTCTTCTTGGCTCTTCTCTGCTTTGCTAAACTATGAAGAAGAAGCAATGATCGAGGATGTATCATATCATTCTCCACTGACCCAAAGTTAGTCTCAGAGTGTGTCATACCACTCTCACAAATCCCATATCAATGGAGGTCATCCCAGCATAGGGAGTACGATAGATACAATGATGCATCCATTGATATAACTACTAATGGTCCCTAATTACATTTCCCTACTCATTGATCATATGAGAGGTACTTCGCATGAGTCTTAGACTGCAGTGGTAGGATGCCTTGATAGGAAAACTAATCATCCTGTCCAAAAGAGAATGAATCATCCTATCCAATAGTTTCCATAGGAGAACTAATCATCCTAACCCACAGGAGAACTAATCATCTTATCCCACAGTCACCATGGGGTGTCATAGGGAAATGCTGAACCTTTCACCCTATACATATTGCACCACCAGGGGAGGTTGAGTTGCCTTGTGGTCGCATGTTAGTCCAAGAAGTACCTTGCGCCCCTCTAAATCTCCTGGAGCTCAATGTATGCATCATACACATCCCTCATAAGAGGGTCTCTCAAAGACACCAAGTCGTTCTGAGAAAGTCAAGAATTTGACCTTTCCTAGGGGTTTCATCAAAATGTCGGGGACCTGCTCATCTGTACCAATATGTTGGAGCGTTATTGCTCCCCGTTGCACCATATCTCGGATATAGTGGCACCTCATATCGATATGCTAGAGTAATCATGAAATACATGATTCTTTGATAAATAAATCCCACTATGGCTGTCGCCAGGATCACAGTAGTATCCAATTTAAATCCAAACAGTTCACTGAAGAGCTTCTGTAACTAGACTACCTCACAAGATTCCATACTAGCATTAATGTACTCTGAATCGAATTGCTCAAAGGCACTCACTTATGCTTCATACTCATCCAAGATATCAAGGCTGATCCCAAAGGGAAACAACATCCAGATGTTCTCTTTCGGTCCACTATACTACTTTCCCAATCAACATAGGTATATCCATGCAGTCTCACATTTCCGGCAGTGTATCTCAACCCATGAGTGATTGTGCCACAAACATATCTCAACAGATTCTTAGCACCAATCCAATGTGTGTGGTGAGGCTCAACCATATGTTGACTCAATGTGTTGACTGCAAAACATATATTTGAATGGGAGTTCACCAAGAACATCAATGCTTCGATTAGTTGACGATACTTGGTAACATTTTGTAAAATAGGTCCGACAACACTACCACTTAACTTCTTCAAGTTGAGCTCCATCGGGGTAGTCACGGGCTTGTAGCCTACCATACCAAATCTCTCTAATATCCTCACCATATATTTTCCTTGAGATAGGAAAATCTCCCCTAGTTTCTGCCAGATTTCCAGTAATATGAAATAGTGCATGAGTCCTAGGCCCTTCATCTCGATCTCAGAATCTAACTCCCTCTTACATTTGAGAAGAGAGGGTCTGCACCTATTAGAAAGAGGTCATCAACGGAGAGCACCAGTATGAGAGTTTGGTCATCTTGAACCTTAAATTAAAGGTTACGGTTGGCTTCACTCCTAGTGAATCCCAACTTCATTAAGTAGTTATCAATCCTCTCATACCATGCTCAGGGTGCTTGCTTCAGCCCATAGAGGGTTTTCTTCAACATACAAACATGAGATTCCCGATCATGAATCTCAAATCCTTCGGGTTTGTCCACATGGACTTTCTCTTTTATTGAACCATGCAAGAATGAAGTCTTGGCATCCATCTGATGTAGGTTCCATCCTTGTGAAGCAGCAAGGGGTATGATCGAGCGAATGGAGGTATATTAGATAGTAGGTGAAAATTTCTTGTCATAGTCTATACCTTCCTTCTGTGAGAAGCCACGAGCAACAAAATGAGCCTTATACTTTTCACCACTTCCATCAGCTCCATGCTTTATCTTGTAAAGCCATTTCGATGTGACAATGACTTTGTCCTCGGATCTGGGGACCACATCCTAGACATCACTTTTCACGACGGAAAAATATTCCTCAGTCATAGCATCCTTCCAGAATTGATGCTTGACAGCTTATGAAAATGATGAAGGCTCATTTGTGATGATCATGCTCATGATGATCAAGTATCCGTGATACCTAGCTGGCTTTTTACTTTCCTGGAAAGTCCCTCTGGGTGCAATGAGTCCTTCAGCATCATCAAGTGTCCCTTTAAGCCATGAAATCCTCTTCCTAGAAGAGGAAGGCTCTATCAAAGGGGGCTCAATAGCATCCATAGGTTTTTCCATTTCGAGTGTCATCTCATATTCCTTTTCCTCCAATTTCCTGGTGTCGGCTGCTTTAGATTCCCTTAGAGTAGGAAGATTGTCAACTTTGCTAAGAGCCATATCTTTGTCAAAGGTGACATCATCGCTAATATCGACTTCACTTTGACTGGCCACATAGATTCTATAGCCCTTAGTATTTTCACTATAGCCCACGAAGATTCCTTTCTTTCTAGATGCACTCAATTTATTCCTTTTCTCTTTCGGCAGATGAAAATATTCATGACTTCCAAAAATTCTAAAATGAAATATGTCAGGTTTCTTACTAGTCAACATTTCTTCAGGAGTCTTGTAACCCAATCCCTGATGAGGGCATTAGTTTTGCACATATATGGCAGTATTCGCAGCTTTGACCCCTAGAAACTTCAGAAGTCTTTTAACATGTAGCATAACATGGATAGCTTCCACAAACATACAATTCTTCCTTTCTGCCACACCATTTTTCTTAGGAGTGTATGGTGTTGTGGTCTCCCTCTTAATGCCAGCCTCTTTGCAAAAGTCATGGAACTCATTGGATTCATACTCAATCCAATTATCATTCCTTAAGATCTTGATCTTATTTTTGGTTTGATTCTTGATCAAGGCTTTGAAGTGACGAAACCAAGAGAAGATTTCATACTTCTTTTTCAAGAAGTATATCCAAGTCTTGCGAGAATAATCATCTATAAAAGTGAGGTAATATAAATATCCTCCCAAGGAGTTTACAGGCATCATACCAAATATGTCTGAGTGAACCAACTGTAATATATCAGAGGTCTTGCTTTGGCTTGAGGGGAATGATCCCCTTTTGAGCTTTCCTTTGATACGTCCCAAACATACACCTTCTTTCTCTCATCTAAACTCGGGCGTCCCGGTCACCATTTCTCTCACATCGAGTAGAGCTTTATAATCAAGGTGAGAAAACCTCCGATGCCATAGTTCTGATTGAAGAGATGTGTCACAAGACATAACACCCAACAGACTTCCTCTGACCTGATTGAATCAACTTGAACCCCAAGAGTGAAAGCATATTTACTTTTCTATACACGTACCTTTCCATCAGTGAAGGCCACCTTGTATCCTTTTCCTTCCATTGCCGAATTGGACACCATGTTCTTTTTGAGATCGGGTACATATAGGACTTCTTGTAAATGAACTGTATTTCCCTGATTCAATTGAAGAGTGAAATTCCCTACACCTTTCACGGGATATATTGAGTTTTCCCCAAGAACAATTTCCAAATTGGTCTCCTTCTCTATCAGATTAGAGAGAGCTTCTTTGTAACTAGTGAAGTGCCTTAAGGGAACACTATCAATAAGTCAATTTTCCAGCGAGTTCGGGGAGCAGTAGTAGAGAGGGCCTCTGGGAGAAAATATTCATCTTGCTTCTTGTTAACAACATTAGATTCATCCCTGGAGTTTCTTGCCTTCTTGAAGGGTTGACCTCTTCATTGATTTCCTGCATTTATTTTACCTATACTATTGGACTTTCAATTCCTTTGATTGACTTGAAAGTGATTTTGATCATCGTCATGGTGTGAGTCCCTTTTATCATGGCACTTCCTCACATAGTCGTCCATTTTTTTGCAATTGTAACATCATCCTTTTATTCCACCTTTCGGTTTGGCCATTTCTTTGGTTTTAGCCCTGGAATAGTTTCTTCTTTTAGCATGAGGAGTAAAGGTAGAGGGATTGCCTTTAAATGTGGGCATTTCTTGCTCTTCCATACATGTTTCTTCTTGAATGCATCTTGCCATCAATTCCTCAAATCCAAGAATTACATTATTATTGATAAGAGTAGTCTTGAATATATACCATTCAGGTGGTTTCCCTCCAAGAGTTGTGATAGTCATTTCCTTGTCAGGAGCTACTTCCCCAATAGATAGGAGATCATTCTTGATCTCAGTATTCCTTAAGAAATATGCTTGCATACTCTCATCTTTGCGCTTCTTAATTTCCTTTAGCTTATTTCTAAGGAACAAAACTTGATTTGCATCATTAACTTTAAATAAACTCACGAGTCTATTGTAGATTTCCTTGGAGGTGGTCAGCTCGGAAACATAGGCCCCCAGGAGTTTGTAGATAGTGTTCCAGATGATCTTCTTTGCCTTGACTTCTCCCCTAATCCACTTGTTCCTTCCAATAGTGGATGCATTTTATGGAGGCTCCACAATTATGCTTCTCACATAGTCCAACACTTCCTTCTCTTCTAATGTCAGGTCCAGAGACATCTTCCATCCGTGACAGTCAAACTTCTCACAGAGTTTGTCTTCAGAGAGGAAGTGTGCTAAGGACCCCATGACTTCTTTAGGATTGCTTCGACTTCCTTTGGTGATTGCTCTAGCTATTTCTCTTGCTTTGGCTTTGTCTTCACCTCAGCTCTAATACCATGTTAAATTATGAGATGTTCTATGCTTAGAGTAGTTTACTTCAAATCTTTTTACTAGCCATCTTTAATCAATCACATCAATATAAAGTAAAGTGCAGATAGAACATTAAACAATTGACATAAAATAATACAAGACAACAAACTTAAGATGTGGCAGCTAGCTAGGAACAAACCCCAATGCGGGTAAACCATTTGATCAATTCTTCTCTAATCTTCAATAACTCAGCAGAGACAAATATTACAAATTATAAATCTGTAATTTTATAATAGCAGCAACAAACCCTAAATCAACAAAGTCAAACTTGGTCAAAACATCCCTGGACTGACTTCTAGTCAAATTGAAGAACTTGGTCTTCAACAACTATCTTCGGCAGCCAAAAATAGTCCACAATACTCACTCAAATAGCAATCAATGTTATGAAATCTGTGGTCAACCCTAAGCAGTCAACACTGGTCAGCTTTCAGGTCAACGCTGCTCAACAGAACCCCCAAAAAGTCAACACGTGTTAGCCCTTGGTCAACGCTCCATAAAATAGTCCAGCACTTGGTCCACATAGCCCTATAAAGGTCAACACTACCCAAAAATTCAACACTACCCTAAATCATTCAACACTTCCCTAATTCAGTCAATGCTACCTTAGTTCATCCTTCTTCTTGCATGTGTGAGAGAAGCTGCTCCTTTACTGGCCCAATAAGATGAGTAAAGAGAATATGAGATGAGATGAGATTAGTTGATAATGAATCAGACTCACTTGTACTTGCTAGATCTACTACATAGTGTTGATATTTGAAGGTCAAAAAGAAGCTCAGTCCTTGGTTATGCTCCAAAGAAGGCCCACAACAATCATCTTCCTTGTTATCCCTTATTCCATCTACTCTCTGTAAACCCTGCTACCTCTGCTTTTCCTCTAAAACCTGGCATGAACCTCCGTTCCTTCAAGCCCCGAGCGCAAAGCTTAAACCCCCATAACACCACACCCACACGACCTCGCACCTTCACAAACCCTCTACTACAATCTTAGCCGTTGATCTCCATCACCCCGATCCAATGGTACCCCATCACATCTAACGATAACACATGAGCAATCAAATCTCCACCATTAAATCGTCTCCGCTGCAATCGGATAGCATTTGCTCTCCTCGCGCCTGCAAACTGTCAGGATGATAACGCGCGATGAAAAGCGGTTTCATCGTTCCCCTACCGCCATGCAGCACACTCTGAATGGAATTGTACGCCATTTTCCTTTTACCACCTTCTTTCCAAAAGTGGTGCGACCAAAACAACTTACCGCTTAGCCTCCCGTTGTCGCTTGATAACTCTCGTGCATCTCCTCTGCCCGATAGTTGTAGGATATGTACGCCTGAAATCCAATGGTTCATGATCACCGCGCTCCCATATCTCCTAATACTCTCCGCCAAGCAATCCCCATCATCTATCCTCTTGGTCCAATGGTTGATCTTCCTCCTCCATCCAACCTGTCTATCTGCCATGCAATACACAACCATGAACTATTTTGTGCTCCCAAAGGACGAAGGTGGGCAGTCTACTAGTACCAGGTGAATTTCCTCCTCAACAACCACATTCAATAGACAATATGGCCGAGAAGGAAAAGGACCGAGCTCAAGTAGATAACCACATTAAATATTTATGGGATTTCATCCTATATGACACCTCCAGCCACTTGAGAAGGACAACAAAGCACCTGGAGGGATCAGATTCATCCACTGAAGCAAGCAAATGCACTAGAGACCCCATCAGGTGGTGAAAGCGGCTGGTGGTTAATTACGACCCCTCCATACTTAGAATGACTGAGTGCCTTTGTAATGAAACTCTATATATACCCAGAAACAAGAGGTAATCAGGGTTTATGGTTTATGTTTTGATGTAAGGTTCAACCTCTAGAGACTATAACTATTTTGATACTTGTAGCGTCTCATCTTCATTTTCAGAACATGTCCGTCCATGTCCATCCATATTAACACAATTTTTAATAATAGATACAACATATCAACATTATTTCATAATAACACAAAACTATAGTAATAACAACATGCATGATAACCATAACAATCTCCATGTCCAAGATGTACAATATTCTACACCTCAATTTCATACCACTCTATGACACTGATACCATAGAAATATATACAGGGAATGAAACTACTCTAATACGACACTCGAACATCCCACCCCACATTTACCTAGTTTTAAAATCTCTCTAGGGTAAACATGAGTTGATATTTACTATGAAATGACCCAATCTATAGGCTCCAATTATGGAAGTAGGATGTACAAACCAGAAACTTACTGATACCTCTCAACGACACCAGATCAACTAGATGTTAACCAAAAACCTCTAGTGGTTAGACCTTAAGCTAGAGCTTATTTTAAACTAAGCTCACATCCCATCCACATGCATTCCAAGTTATCCATGTAGTTAGAAAGCTCTAGCTACATCCATGGGCCTTCCTCTATGTGGTTATAATCGAAAATTCCCAAAAATATGCATGTGGTCACGAAATCAGTTCCACATATTTAGGGTTAGCCTAACTCCACTTCCTATAATTTCCAAAAACATTCCATAATCAAATCTAAGGCAACCAGAAGTCTACACAAGCTATACTAGGCTCCAAATTTACCCAAACATAACACACATGTTATAAACATTTCTTAAAACATACGGAAAACATAGCAACTATAGTTCATGAATGCATATTTCATCATTATCTCATTCATTTCACTAAAAAATCATAAAGAAGGCTCAATTTTCTCTCTAGCTAGTTGCAACAACACTTTCTTAGCTCATGCATTCATATAACTATACAATAACTTATCAAAACATGAATACGATCCATAAGAAGAGAACATAATTTAATCATGCTTATAATCAACATTTTACCAAAAGGAATTCATCACAAACGAATCATAAAATCAACACAGTAACCAATGCATGTGCTCATTATTCTTAATAACAATCAATATAGAAATACATATGAAAATTCCAACCAAGCCAGGGACTTCCATTGACCAACCAACCATATATTATGCTGAACCAAATATTGCATTCAACGAATCAGATTCATGCCCATGGGAAAACCAAACAAAACCAACCAAGTGTTCAAGAGGCTAAACCATCTCAACCCTCAACCATAGTGATTTCACCTAAACTGGTCCACAAATCACCAACAAACAAAGGTTATATGCCCCAAAGTTTCTTCACCATACCCAAAGGAATTTTCATGTCACCACCCACCTTTAAAGGGATTCCCAAAGAAAACCATCTCCACATCCAAGCCATGGGATTTTCCTTAGACCACCTCACCTGGATCCAAAAACTTTTGGAAATCCAAAGCTGAACCAAGAATGAATCCTGTAACACCATGGCTATCTAGGAAATGGAAAAGTAAGGTTGAAACCACTATCAATCTAGGAAAACTCCATGAAAATAATAATAAATAATCATGTAAACCGGATGCATGCACCATGCATTCAAATTCCAACAAGGAAATCACACATGAAACCTATTACCTAGAAAATATTCTTATTGTAGTTGTTATTCAAGTCTTCTCCTTACACTCCCTTGTTTCCATTTTCTTGTCCTTTAGCTTCCTTTTCTTTACTGCTTGCCTCCAAATGATTTCTCTCTCTCCTCTTAGATCTCTCTTTCTAAAATTGATCTAAAGCTAAAACTAGCAAAAGTTGTGAATTGTTTTTGTAATGCCTTTTTATCATTGATGTCTAGTCTCTTCCTTTCCTTTTTCCTTTTTCTTTCATTTTCCTCTAATTCGTCTATAATTTCCCTTTCATGAATATTTATGTCACTTCATCTCCCTTTTCTTCTATTTTCCTTTATTCATTTAATTAATTTCCATTTATTACCCTCTTCCTTTGCCAATATCATTGTCTATTTATATAGCCATTAATTAACCACAAGTGATTCCCAGTACAATGTTCTCCTCTCTTTTCAACTTGGAATATGTGTCCATTGACCTTGCTCTTATTTTTTCCTGTAATGTCCTTTATCACATGAAACTTTAACCTAGGGTTATTACACTGGTATTTTTGGATGACATTTTGGTGTACTCAAAGAATGAAAAGGAGCATGAGGACCACATGAGGGATATGCTACAATTTCTCGAAGAGCATAAATTATATGTGAATCTAAGTGAGTGTGAGTCCTTTGAAACTCAGTTTCACAACTTGGGTCATGTAATCTCAAAGAATGGAGCAGTTGTGGATCTAGAAAAGATCAAAGTGATAATGGATTGGCCCACACCTTAGAATGTGACAAAGGTTAGATGATTTAGTGGGATGGTTTATTATTATCAAAGGTTCATTTGAAACTTCTAAAAAATTTGGTATGCACCATTGTGTTACAAAGAAAAGGAGTGAAATTTCAGTGTACTCCTAAATGTAAAAATATTTTTCAACAATTAAAAAATTTAATCACATGTCCACCTATCTTAATAATATTTTACCTAGAAAAGGATTTCATTGTTTTCAATGACACCTCTAAGGAAGGACTTGGTGGATTCCTGATGTAGGAAGATAATGTAATTACCTATGAATCTGCTAAGTTGGATGAGCATGAAAGGAACTATGTCATACATGACCTAGAATTGGAAGCCATTGCCCATGCTTTAAAAATGTGAAGGAATTATGTATTGGGAAGAACATTTGTGTTGATGATAAATAAAAATGTTTTGTAATACTTTTTTGACAGGCCTGAGAAGAAGGCTAAATAATTGAGGGAGCTGGATTTCATTAGTGAAATTGACTTTGAGATTAGAGGCTCACCTAATAGGCATAATAAATTTCTCCTATGATAGCAAGGAGAAGATTCAATAAGAGTTGATAAATAATGAAAATTACCAGCATGCGATGAAGTCTTGGAACAAACATCTAGATGGGTCTGTAAGAAGAACATACTAGCTGAATGGTGATGGAATTCTAATATTCAAGAATAATAAATATGTACCCAATATCAATGATTTTAGGAAACATATCATGGATGAAAAACACCTTACTTAGGTCACCCTATATATCAAAAGATGATGACACTATAAAGAGGATATATTTTTAGCGTGGAATGAAGAAACATATTGATAAATATCTTGCAAAATGTTTTGAATGTCGACAAGCGAATGTAGAGTGTAGGAATCTACTTGGGAGTACTACAACCAATACCAATTCTGGAATGATAATGGGAGATCATAACCATGGACCTAATTATAGGTTTGTAAAAAATAACTAGACAACATCATGTGATTATGGTGGTAGTGGATAAGTTGAGCACGGTGGCTTATTTATATCTATTAAAAGCACTCGTAATGAAATTAATATATCCCATATTCTTATAAAAGATATATGTAGGTTGCATGGAATTTTTAAAAATGCAATATTATATATGTGTTGATCGTCAAAAATGACCTCATAAACATGTAAGGGAGACAACTTGATCAGAGCCCCCACTAAGCTCTTATCTGTTTGGTGTAGTGGTTCTGAATTGTTTGATTGGGTCCTGTTACCCTCTCTCCCTCCTAATTGACTTATAGTATGTCTGTTACTTGCCAATAGAAAAAGAAAAATAAAATCCCTCTTGCAAAGCTCTTGTAAGAAAGTGATGCTTAAGCTAACTCTATGGCTTAGCCAAACCACAACGATATTTTTCCCCTAGGTAAGGGTACTTCAAGAATATAAAATTCAATCTAAATGTAGATTTAATCTAATATGAAAGTAAAACTCCCTGGATGTGGATGCTTCGACAGCTAACATTCTGGATGGGACAGAGGTGGTGCCACGAGGCACGATACCTGCCCACACGGTACAACACAGTCAACAGGCAAATAAATGAAGGTTCTGAGAATATGGTTAATACAGTGTTCACTTACGCGATGTTCATTGGCTCTGTACCACCATCCGTGTCCGACACCATGTTCAATGTGCTCGCACGTGCTGGCTCGCTTCAAACTTTGGCAACATTCACTGTGACAATTAATTTAGATGATTCTCGAGACCTGTAGGAGACTAAGGTTTTAAAGCTCAATTGCAAGCCCGCGGGGATGCAAATCCTAGTGACTCAGTCGCAGAATTCTCTGAAAAATGGTTGGAGCTCTGAGTTTAGCATAGTTTATGCGAGTCTCATCCTCCCTAGTGATAATGGTGGCTTAAACGAAGAGGTGACTCTATCTCCAAGCTCCGAACGCATGGCAGAGCTGCCTCTATCCTCAATTCGGTTGATTTCTTGGGCACCAGACCTGCGAATTATAGTGTTCTGGTTATTAGCCAGCCTGGTCCTAGTGGTCACATGCTCCATTAGCTCAGTCTTCATCGCCACTCTGCCTCGCTCTCTCACCACTGCTTTGGATATCCCAATACCTTGGTGTCACCATCGTATGAGGTCTCGTTGGCGACAACTTAGGAGGGTGCCTTCCAGCCCATCCACTGCGTCGACCTCCCCTTCTAGCAACTTCACAGTTGGGCACTACTCGAGCACGCGAAGCGGAAGAAGGCGTCCCACTTATGGATCGACGATTTTTACCTTCTAAAGCAGGCTAAATCGACCAAGAATCACGGCACATATATCAGTGGTTTTCTAGGAAGAAGCCTAAGAGGGCGAACCGAGTGCTCCTCAGGAAGGCCCATAACCTGTTTCTGCTTGGACATTGAATATCCAGTTGGAGATTGGCAGAGAGCCTCTGCAGGTTCCTGAGGCACCAACAAGCAACACTCCGAACGTGGACATGGCGACAGATGACCTTGGTCCATCCAACACAACATCGGCTCTTGAAGGAAACATTTATGACACAGGTTGGTGCCAGATTATTGAAGAATCTCCTGATGTTTAGCTAGTTTTTTCATGTCATGATAGTTCGACAAGCGGCCACTCTATTGGGCATGTTTTTGTTCAGATGGTGAATGGCATTTCAGTTCTTTTTGTTTTTGGTAAAATAAAAAAAAGGTGCAAGACTGGGCTCCCTGTACTAGAGCAGTCACATTCCATGTATATCTTGACACCATTTCCTCTCTGTAGGGCAATGTTTTAGACTTCGATCTCACTGTAATTTTATCTTCTTTGTTAATAGACGAATCATACTTAGAAAAAAAATATGAAAGTAAAACTAATCCTATCTCAAATTGGGAAAATGATAGCCCTCTCTCAATTCAAAAGCATATGAACTAACTAATCAGATGAAGAATATTATTTATATGATTGAATCCATTACATAATTTTCATTAATTAAAGAAGTAGTTCATTCAATTAATGAAAGAGAAAAAAAAATGGGAATATATTGAAACAATAAATAGTTACTACCTAATACATTCCTATACCAAAGAAATCATTATTAATTCTAATTATGTTTTACTCCTCATAGATAGCTCTTATAGAGATTCAATAACATAAAACAATTGATACAACAACAGTGCTCAATATCAGAATGTCATACAGTCTTTCGAACAAGAATTAAAATCAATTGCAAAAATTTTGATAATCTAATGATTAATTTACATCCCAGACAATAGTTCAAATGAAATGAAAATTAATTAAAAGAATACCAAATTCTCATTACAAAAATTTGTAGTCCCTAAGCAGCTTCAGCTCCTTGGAGGAATTTCCAAGAGTAGTGGAAAAACATTTTCTCTTTCAGAACTAAAAATACTATGTATCTCCATAATTCCACTCACAATACATTACAATAGTGCAATAGCACAGAAAGAAAAATCACACATTTTTCCCCTCACCAGACATCTGAATTTTTTCCCTACTACAACTATAATCTTCTATTACAATAGTGCATTCAAAAGAGGAACACATTCCTCATTCTATAAACTGATATTTAATAATTACAAGATATCTTGAAAATAAAGAGCTCTTCAAAGTAATTTCCAAATCCTGAGCTATAGCTTTAAATTACTCATTTTTATCTTTGTTGGTCTCTTCCTATTGCTCCAAAATGTCTCAGATATGCTCTCCAACTAATCTCCTACTACAAACCAATCAAAACTAAAAACACAAATAAATTAAACTGCAAATTAGAAATAAAAAAAAACAAACTCTCATGAAATTGCTAAATTAAAATAAATGGAATTTAAACAAATTCCAATATGTGATTGCTTCTAATGGATCTTATTATCCTTTGAATCAATATTGGAGAATGAATAAGTGACAATAGCTTTCCCAAGCCAACGAAATTTTCCCAAATCGAATTTGTAAAACTAATTGTTATTGCAAATTCTGCACTTTGTCTTATGATGAATTTTTAGGCCATTAAATGATTGACTTTTGTAAAATTATCATTCATGTTTGATTCTCCATAGTCTTAGGTTTCCAATGATGTATTCTGAGCTTCCGTTGGCTAAGTAAATATTGAGATATGCCACTCCAAAGAGAAGATGTTAAAATTACTATAATTCTAGAAAAATGCATGGCTGAGCCAAAATTGAACAATTTAAGTAAAAATCCTAATCCAAACTAAATTAATAATTGTAATTAACTATATAATTAAAATTAATTAATAATTAACTAATTATAATTATTGAATAAATGTATATACAAATTAAAATAATTAAATTAATTTACAAATTAATTTTAATTAAAATATATTAAAGTGGCTTTGGATTTCGTGAATGACCGAGAGTAAATAGGAGGAGAGGGATTTATCTCATTATATGAATTACGAGGCATATGAGGTGGATCATTTTAGAGGAGAATTGAAATAGGAGATATGATAAGACGAGATTTTGAAATGGAAGGTTATTTTATTGGAAACTTCAGAGGTCTCGAACTGGAATGGGAGTTGAGATACGAGTATCAGGCAACAGATGTAAGGAGTATTTTAGAGATGAGAAAATAAAGTTCCAAGATTGAAGGGTCCCAAGGTCTCGAGGTGTAATGTCCAGATATGTATTTTCGGGGTTAGGAACCATCGAAGGTTTTTCATCAGGGTATGGATTTCAGAGGTCTCATTTGGAAAGTTTTATAAATAGGAGTTACAAAAATTAAAATATCGAAAATGGGGAGGCCCGAAATGAGGATGGACTAGGGTGATGAGGGGGTCAGGTATAGGACTTTGAGAGTTAGGAGTGTCACGGATAAAATAAAAAGTAGTTCTTGATAAAATAAAAAGGATATATTGTACAGTGATGTGCGGTTTAATGGTGGGTTTTCTCGGGCGAAGCCCAGGAGACCTCGGTTCAAATCTCACGGAGTACAGTGACCTGTTATGGTGGCGGCTAAAGGGGCGGACTCCCCTCCCGATGAGTCTGCTCTTGCTAAAATCATAGGATCTTAGTATACCCGATCTATAGGTGGTTGGTTATACTCTTGGTGTTATAGTGGCAGCTATGAGGTTTGATCCTGGGTCTCCCCTGGATCAAGGTTGATAGTTACCGATTCACCATGTGTTTAAAAAAAAAAATAAAAAAAAAATAAAAAGGATATATCAGGAGGAGGTATCTCCGAAGGGTAATTTGGGGAGGTTTTACAACAAGTGTTATGATATTTAGAGTATTGAAAAGGAAGGGGAAAAGGGAGGTGAGCTGGGATGAGGTCCACGTAGAGTGGGACCCTCCCAACGTAAACTACAACCACTATATTAATATCAGTCTCGATAACATTAAAAACTTCGGTCAGTTGTAATTTTGGAATTTTAAAGGTTATAATTTGGAATTTTAATTTGCTTCTGAAATCCAATATAATATAATTTTATTTATTCTACAACCATAAACTACAGTGTTTCAGTAGATTTTGGTAGATTTTTAGTGAAATAAAATAATAATTTAATTTAACTAAAGTTAACTAGAATTTAATATGAAAATTAATTTACAAAAATTAAAATAATATACATTTTGTATATTCTTTAGTCAAGGTGGTAAAAAATCATCAAACTTCGGATGGGCACCATTTGCAAACCGTGCATCGAAATGAGATAAAATGAAAACCGATGGAAACCTAGAAAAAAAATCAAACATAATGAAGCAATCGTAATGGAAATCCAAATAAAATGGAATTCTCACAAAATTGTCAGATCCTTAACTAAAAATAAATAAAATTAAAGAGCTATTTCGCAAAAATTTATGAAAAGCCCCCCACTATTATTATTAAATAAAAAGTTAAAAATGGGGGCGTTGTGACTTCACCACAACAATAGGGTTTCTAAATTCACTTAAAACGTTTGGAAATCTTTTTTTGTTGGTTTCGGAACCCAGTTTACCTTTAACACTTCATACCATCATCAGACTAATGGTCAAAGAGAGAGAGAAAATAAACTATTGGAAGGAATGATAAATATTTATTAATGCATCAACCTAGGATGTGGGAAGACTACCTTCCACTTGTTGAAATTACATACAATAATGGTTATCAAGAGTCATTGGGAATGAGTCTCTTTGAGGCAATTTATGGAATAAAATGCAATGCCCCCTGTCAGTTGGGATGACCATGTAAGTATAATAATTGTTATGACATATTTACTAAAACAATTGGAGAAGGAAAATAAAGATCACGCAAAATTTAAATGAAACTCGAGATAGGTGGAATGGTTATGTAGACTTGGTGGAGAATTCACAAAGAGTTTCAAGTAGGAGAACATGTTTATATCCGTGTTAATCCAAAGAAGAAATCATTAAATATAGGCTCATTTTCCATTGTGAATACTAGATACTGTGGGTCATTTCATATCTTAGAGAGAGTGGGTCTAGTGGTCCATAGATTTTCCTTTCCACCCATAGTGAAATATCACATTGTTTTTCATGTTTCCTTTCTTAATATGTATGTTCATGATGGTAATCATGTTATTGACTAGTATGTGCTATAGGTGGAGCAAGAGGGAGAGCTCCAACATAACCACTATCCATCCTAGATTGAGGCAAGTGACACTCTGGAGTGTTAAAGCAGTTCAAGGTGAAATGGAAGCACTTTCGACCTGATGAAGCCATTTGGGAGATGAAAAATAAAATAAGGGTGAGATACCAATTATTTTTTTACTTAATAAAGAAAATTTAAGAGCTATGCATAAACCTCATTTTTGTTTGTTTTCATGCCAACAAGAACACTAAGGATGGTGTTAACTTAAAGTGGGTGGGATTTTGTTAGGACTCCATATTGTCTACTTTTGACCTTATATTTTGTCATGATATTACCCTCTTTAGCCCATAAGTTGAAACCTTTGATAACATATTGACCTCATTATTCCAAGGTATGAAGTAACTCTCCTCATTACTATATGTTTAATTATTCAACACATATACATGTTATCTTTATAATTAATCTTTGGAAGTTGACTAAGTCGCTGACAATTGTTGAAACTGTTCAAAGTTCGCAGAATTATAAGTCACAGTTGCTGCAACACCAGAAACAGCAACTGTTCAGTTGCTACAACACCAGAAACAGTAACTGACTAAAGTGGGTAAAACCTCATTTTGCAATGGGTGAAACAGCAATTGTCTAGCGGGGCAGTAACTATCTGAAGCTAGCAGAACTATACTTGGCAGATGCTGACACAGCACGATTAGCAAAACATAGTTGTAGATGCTGGAACACCAGGAACAGCACGAGAACTTCAAGGGAACAGCTGAGATTTACCAAATCGACAACAAGGACGAAACAACCAAGGATAGCACAAAGATCTCAAGGAGATGGATGAGGTATACCAGTTTTGCAACAGTAGAAGGATCCGCCTAACGAAGGATGACAAAGTTTACACACTGTTGTAATAGCATGTTGTAACAGTAATTGATTTCCTTTTTTTGTACAAAGAGGTCAACTTGAATGAATAATGACAATCTATTGTAATAGATGTTTCCTCTATAAAGAGGAGACATCTACAGTTGAGAGTTAGCGGGTTATAACGGAAGTATTGTAGTGCAGAGCGAGTCTGAATCTTTATTGTAATTGCACATTTTGGCAGATGAATAAAGCGTTGTTCTGCGCATTTCAACTTAGCATCAGTGTTTCGGGGAATCTTGTGAGAGGGACAAGGCCCACCTTCTTCACAAGATTCACCCATTTCTTTTATGTTAAGTGTGTGTGTGATTTCTGAATATTTCTAGCCTTGATTCCAATATTTCCTTTTTTTGTTGATACTCCGTTTTCTTAATCGATTGGCGCTGTGAGAGATTGTGTCACCGGTGATTAGGATTTTCAGTGTGCATTGGCAATTTGGTTACAGAGGCAGGTGTTGAACATCCTTATTCTGAGGACAGGGTCCTGGTCCTCTGTTACAAAACATCCATCATTTCTTTCTGCAGATTTGTTACAATTAGTTAATCGCTTTCATTTCATTTCTGCAACAGTTATAGCTGCTGTAACACAGAGTGAGGGTTTGATAGAAAGTAGATTCGTTTATACTACAGCCTTTAATGCTTTTATAATTGAGTGCATACGGTACGAGGTCCCTTGAGGGTGGAGAGTGAATTTTCCCCCCTTCCTTCCGCTCTGTTATCCTCCATTGGTCTTTTTCCTGAATCGCTTGCTCTGTCTTCAGTATCTTCTGTTTCTTAAGGTTCTTCTACGAGTTCCTCAACGTGTTCTGGTGTTTCCAACTTCCTTTCAGGTCCTAGTACTTCCTCCATCTGGTGATCTGTTTGGGAGGAATGTTGGATCTGAGGTCTTCGAGAACTTGTTCTCTGGGATGTCTCAGCCTTTGAAATGATGTCGTCAATGAAAGTTTTTCTTCCTCCTCCTGTACCCTTGGTGCCTGTGAATTTAGCTTTCCTGCGTCCTCTCATGCACCTGTTATTCCAAAGGAAAATCATTAATGCCTTTAAAATCTCTAGGCGCCTTCCTCAGCAACGGTGCCAAAATGTTGGCTGCTCGAATTGTTTATTGATTAAACAGTCGAGTACCACATTAAATTGTCAACCCGGGAAAGTACTTTTGTCTCAAAGGTGACCTTGTACCATATGCACTCAATTCTACAAGCATTAAAGGCTGTAGTATAAACGAATCTACTTTCTATCAAACCCTCACTCTTTGTTACAGCAGCTATAACTGTTGCAGAAATGAAATTAAAGCGATTAACTAATTGTAACAAATCTGCAGAAAGAAATGATGGCTATTTTGTAACAGAGGACCAGGACTCTGTCCTCAAAATAAGGATGTTCAGCACCTGCCTCTGTAACCAAATTTCCAATGCACACTGAAAATCCTAATCACTGGTGACACAATCTTTCACAGCGCCAATCGATTAAGAAAAAAGAGTATCAGCAAAAAAACGAAATATTGGAAGCAAGGCTAGAAATATTCAGAAATCACACACACACTTAACAGAAAAGAAATGGGTGAATCTTGTGAAGAAGGTGGGCCCTGTCCCTCTCACAAGATTCCCCGGAACACTGATGCTAAGTCGAAATGCTCAGAACATTGCTTTATTCATCTGCCAAAATGTCCAATTACAATAAAGATTCAGACTCGCTCTACACTACAATACTTTCATTATAACCCGCTAAATCTCAACTGTAGATGTCTCCTCTTTGTAGAGGAGACATCTATAACAATAGATTGTCATTATTCATTCAAGTTGACCTCTTTGTACAAAAATAGGAAATCAATTCCTGTTACAGCATGCTGTTACAACAGCTTGTAAACTTTGTCATCCTTCGTTAGGCGGATCCTTCTACTGTTACAAAACTGGTATACCTCGTCCATCTCCTTGAGATCTTTGTGATATCCTTGGTTGTTTCGTCCTTGTTGTCGATTTGGTAAATCTCAACTGTTCCCTTGAAGTTCTCGTGTTTTTCCTAGTGTTCCAGCATCTACGACTATTTTTTGCTGATCGTGCTGTGTCAGCATCTGCCAAGTATAGTCCTGACAGCTTCAGACGGTTACTGCCCCGCTAGACAATTGTTGTTTCACACATTGCAAAATGAGGTTTTACCCGCTTTAGTCAGTTGCTATTTCTAGTGTTGTAGCAACTGCACAGTTGTTGTTTCTAGTGTTGCAACAACTATGAATTATAATTCTACGGACTTTGAACAGTTTCAACAATTGTCAGCGACTTAGTGAACTTCCAAAGATTAATTATAAAGATAACATGAATATGTGTTTAATAATTAAACATATAGTAATGAGGAGAGTTACTTCATACCTTGGAATAATGAGGTCAATATTCTATCAAAGGTTTCAACTTATGGGCTAAAGAGGGTAATATCATGACAAAATATAAGGTCAAAAGTAGACAATATGGAGTCCTAACAGGTTTGTGACACCCCTCGTACATTTCTCCTAATTTTTGTAATGTAATGATGTAATGGCATAAAGTGGGCAACCACATATTTGTGATCTAAGAGGAAATATGAAAGGTAAACCATGTGGGGTTAACTAGCAGCATAAAATTAATTTTATGGTGTAAATAATGAAAAAAATAAAATAGTCCAAGAGAAACATGAGGAGGCCCATAAGGAAATGATAATTATTTTTTTATATAGTAATGTGTGGGGTGGACCATTTTTTGGTGGAACTAATTAGTAAATATAGAAAGAGATATGAGTTGAGGGAATGGGATTCCCTGACAAAGAAATTTGTGATCATAAGAGCAAGAGAAAGAGAAGGAAATATAATTAGTGATTTCCAATGGACTAGATAAGAAAGCACTCAGGGTGTTAGGCCCCTATAAAATTAGTGATTCCCCGCTATATTGTCATTGTAGGCCTTATTGTTATTGTTGTGCCCCATAGAAGCCAAAAATTGTTATTGTTGTGCCCTTATATTATTATTGTCATGTTGATTTTGACTATATTGTGACCCCTTAGAACCCTATATATAGAAAGGAGGTTTTTTCATTTGTATCATCAAGGAATTGTTCATTTGTGTAATTTAAAGGAGGTCCACCCACTCGAAGAGGCTGATTTTGAAGTCATTGATCTATCTTTTCTTGTATTTTGTGAGTTGGTTGCAGAACAATTGGAATGAGAGCTCTAGATTCTAGGGGGTCACTACTTCAAATAGGTCATTGTGGAATTTTCGCTATAAATTGTTTCCTATGACATTTCAAAAGCTAAAATTAAAACCCATTTGCACTGAAATCTTGATGAACCTCGAGTATGAATTTAAAATATTGTCTCACTATATTTTCTACGATATTATCCACCAAGGTTAGGGGTTTTCCATGCTCCTGAATTACATCTCAAATAGGTGACCTCGCGAAAGTCATCATAAACTTCGTGCTGAGCATCAGATTGAAATTTCATCAGAAGTTACAGAAATATGATGACTTGTGGTTTTCAGTGTATCAGGTTTAGTACCTAAGGTCAAAATAGGGACACATGGCACTTCATACAAGTTCGCTCTACTGAACCAATCTATAATCAGGTCATTGTGGGAGATTTAGCACAACTCTTTGTTGGAGAATCTGATATTGAACAAACATGTGGGGTTGGAAAGAGGACTCATAGGGCTATCATAGGAAAATTTTCAAAGCTTGTGGATAAAAAGCTACAGAGATTCAACAGATTCAATATCGAGCTCCTACAAACTGAAAAAATGTGTGTAGTTTTTTTAAAATTTTCCATAAGTTTGGTTCGAAAAATTAGTTTGAAGGAATTCAAATGGAACGATGAAGAATAATTATCATTAATTGATGCCCTGAAGAAAGAAAATAGAAACACCTAGTAAGAAACCTGAAATTTGTCGCATGACTCATGAATAATAGGAAGAAATGCAACATGAAATATAAAAATTATGAGACCAAGGCCAACAAAATTCACTCTCACAAAAAGTTACCGAATATAAGATTGATGGTTTAAATAAAGGCGTGGAAGCTAAGATGGATGGTTTAAAGAAAGGTGTGGAAGATAATGTGGATGGTTCAAAGAAAGACACAGAAGCTAAGGTATATGGTTTAGAAGTAAACATTGAATATCTGAAGAAATACATGGAAGGTTTGAAAGGAGGTTTGGAAACGTTGCTACAAGAAATTCTTCCTAATTGAGAAAAGGTAGTAGAGGAAACTCATTATGAGAACAAAAGAAATGTTAATCATGATTTCATAGAATTTAATGCTAGATTGAAGACCCACCATGTTCCAAAGATCAATATGAGGAAGTTTGATGGAAAAGATCCTATAACATTGATACTACAGATGGAGAAATATTTCGATCTTCATAATGTGAGAAACACACAAAAGGTATGCATTGCAACTTTATACTTGGAACAAAATCATTTTGTATGGTATCGATGGCTTTGTTCTCATAAATAAATGGTCAGTTGGGCAATTTTTATAGAAGAATGATAGAACATTATGAAGATACAAAAAGAAACACCTTTGTTAGCCAATTCATAAATCTCAAACAAAAGGGTTCAATGATGGAGCAGATTGAGCACTTCCAAAAATTGAATATAAGGGTAAATTATATTCCAAAGGAGCATAGGATTGATGTGATCATAGGGACATTAAAGGATGATATCCACATGAAGTTCGCCTTTGGTAACCTGACTCATTAGAGAATGAATTCAAGTTGGCAAGAACAAGGAAAGAAAGATTATGGAAACAAGGAATCCTACCACTCATGACTATAAAGATGCAAGTATTGTTGCCCTTAACCTTCCACAACCTACAAGGTTGACACAGAGCAAAAGGGCTTTGTTACAGTTGTGATAGAAAATACACTAAATGTCATAAGTGCGTTGAGAATAAATTATTTTATAGAGATTGTGAAGAGGAGGAAGAAAAGGAACAAGAAATGTCAAAAGAAGAGGATATACACTAGGAAAAATCCCTAGAGAAAGAAGAAATAAATACGACCGTATCTTGTAATGCATTGGCCATAATTACCACTCCTCAAACTATCAAGATAGAATGAAATATCAAGAAGAAAAAGGTAATAGTGTTGATTGATTCGGGCAGTACCCATAATTTTATTCATTGTAAGATAGCCAATGAATTGAATTTCTTCCTATCTCTAGCACCACAGTTTCAAGTGATAGTTGCAAGTGGAGGAACCATAAATTGCTATGGAAAATGCCATAATATAAAGCTATCAATGGGATAATATGTATCGAATAGCCCAATTCTTTCCATTCTAATGGGAAGTGCTGATGTTGTCCTAGGAGTCCAATGTCCACAATCTTTGTGTATGATAGCTTTTAATTTTCAAGAACTTTTCATGAAATTTTCTATGGAAGGAAAGGAAGTTGAATTAAGGGGTATTGGAGGGAAACCAGGAAAGATAATCAGCTCTAACGTAATGACAAAGCTTCTAAAGAAAGAGCAACGAGGTGTAATTGCACAATTATGTTCGCTAGAGGTTCCCACTTCGAAATCATCTATTTCTCCATATCTCCAAAAAGTCTCGGACAATCATTCCAATGTATTTAAGACTCCCAAAGGCCTCCCACCTATTTTTGATCATGAACGTGGTACACATTTGATTCTAGGAAGTGTTCCTCCAAACATCAGGCCTTACAGATATCCCTATGCTCAAAAGAGTGAAACTGAATGTATCGTTGTAGAAATGCTAGAGGTTGGTATACTTCAACCTAGTCAAACTGATTTCTCTGCTCCAATAGTATTGGTGCAAAAGAAGGATGGATCATGGCACATGTGTCTGGATTATAGGGAGCTCAACAAACTCACTACTAAGGATAAATTTCCCGTTCCTTTCATTGATTAATTATTGGATGAATTGCATGGATAAATTTACTTTGCCAAGTTGTATCTTCATTCAGGATGTCATCAAATCAGAATGAAGACTGACAACATTATGAAAATAGCATTTAGAACTCATGAAGGTAATTATGAGCTTTTGGGGATGACTTTTTGCCTTACCAATGAACCTTCTACATTTCAAGCTTTGATGAATTCCATTTTCAAACGCTTCCTTAAAAAATTTGTGTTAGTATTTGTTGATGATATACTAATCTACTACAAGTCTTGGAAGGATCATGTTCAACATGTTGACAGTGTGCTCAAACTATTCGACGAGAAATAATTATATGCAAAAAGCTCCAAATGTTTCTTTGGAGTAGAAGAGGTGGAATATCAGTGTCATATTCTATCTCATGAAGGTGTTAAGGTAGACCCTAGCAAAATTAGATCCATTAAGGAATGGAAAATCTACACATCCATCTAGCATCTACAAGGATTTCATGGGTTGATAGGGTATTGTCGCAATTTTTATAAGACTTATGGGAGAATAGTAACACCTCTAATGACATTATTGAAGAAATATGAATTTTAATGGAGTCTAGAAGCAACTAAGACCTTTAAACAACTTAAATAGGAAATGTGCCAAGCACTGATCTTAGCTATGCCGAAATTCACAAAAACCTTTGTTATGGAATGTGACAGATCAGGAGATAGAATTGGTGCTATTTTAATTCAAGAAGAAAGACCCATTACTTTTGAGAGTCATGCAATCAAAGGAAAGTATCTACACAAAGCTATTTATGACAAGGAAATGTTGACAATACTCCATATAGTTAAGAAATGAAGAGCCTACCCAACGGTAAGACACTTCAAGGTAAAAACCGATCATGATAGTCTTAATACTTTTTATAACAAATATTATCTTCAAAAGAGCAAAAAAAGGGTCACAAAGATGTTGTGTTATGACTTTGAAATCATCTACAAAAAAGGGAAGAAAAATGGTGTGGCAGATACACTCTCAAGAAAGGATGAGGATGTGGAAGCATTGTTTTGCATCATTTATATTATCCAACTAGATTGGATAAATGAGGTAAGGGATGAATAGAAGAATGACGAAGAAATATAGGCACTCGTTAAAAATATACAACAAGATCCCAATACATCTAATACATTTAGCTGAAAAATTGATTCGTCATGGTACAAAGATCGCTTATACCTATGTAAGAATTCCCAACTCAAACAAAATATTCTTATGGAATTGCACACCTCTCCCTTAGGAGGGAACTTAGGATTTTTAAAAACTTACCAGAAGGTTAAGAAGGAATATTTTTGGGATGGCCTTAAATCTAAGATTCAAAAGTTTGTGGAAGAACGTTTGGTTTTCCAACAATTAAGACCCAAAGTCTATTACAACCTTAATTCATTCCAAGCCAATGTTGGCAGGATGTTTCAATGGATTTTATCACAAGTTTACCAAAGTCTGGACAAAATATGGTCATCATGGTGGTAGTTGATAGACTTAACAATTATGCACACTATTTTGCATTACCTTATCCATTTAAAGGCATTATAGCTTCTACTGCATTTATTGAAACAATTCAAAATCTACATGGAAACCCAAAGATTATTGGAAGCGATAGAGATTCCATTTTCACTATAAAAAATTGGACGGAATCATTTTATTATCTTAGTACTTAGTTAGCTCATAGATAATCTTATCATCTTCAATATGGTGGGAAAAGTAAGATAGTAAACAAATGTTTGGAAGGATATCTTCGTTGCTTTGTATCTGATAGACAAATAGAATGGGTCAAATGGTTGCCTTTGGCTGAATGGTGGTATAACACTTCCTTCCATACTGCAACCAAAATGACACCATTTATGGAACTTTATGGATATCATCCACCATCCATCACATCATATTTAAGAGAAAATTCTGAGGTTCAAGAAGTGGAAGATCACATCGAGCATCAACAACATGTTCTCCAACTTTTAAAGGATAACCTCACTTTGGCACAGAATAGAATGAAACAACAAGCAAATCAGCATCACAACAAAAGAAGTTTCGATGTAGCCGACTAGTTATTTCTATGACTACAAGCATAAAAAAAAGTGTAACTCAAGAAAGCTAAGAAGGATAATAAATTATCACCAAAGTATTATGGTTCGTATAAGGTGTTGCAAAATATTAGTAATATGGCATACAAATTGGAGCTTCCTGCAACATCCTGAGTGCACCTAGATTTCCATGTTTCATGCTTAGAGAAGGTTATAGGTGACAAGCTCCCAGTTCAAAAAATATTGCCAGAACTTGACGAGGAAGGAAAAATCATATTGGAACCTCAAGTATCATAGAATCAAGAACTCGACAACTAAAAAATCTATCAATTTCTGAATATCTCATCAAGTAGAATACCTTAGTTATTGGAGATTCCACATGGGAGGATTGGAATTTTATATAGAAGCATCCAAAACTACTCAAGCATTGAGGACAATACTTTTCTGAAGGAGAGGGGTATGTTACGTTCCTATAATACTAGTGATTCCCCATTAATATTTTCATTGTAGCACTTATTGTTATTTTTGTGCTGCTATTGTCCCCAAATTGTTATTATTGTACCCCATAGAAGGCCACTATTGTTATTGTTGTGCCCTTATATTATTATTTTTAGGCTGACTTTGATTATAGTTTGACCCCTTAGACTCCTATATATAGAAAGGAGATTTTGTCATTTGTGTAATGTAAAGAATCTTGGCCCCTTGTAGAGGTTGATTTTCAAGTCGTTGATTTATCTTTTCTTCTAGTTTGTGAGCTGGTTGCATAAGACAGGGAGCCTGCTAAGGATGATAAACCACAACAGAAGGGTGCTTGTTGTGGCATGAGGTGCGGGACCCATGCTATCTACGAATAATAATGCATTGAAGAAGTTGGTGGGACCTTCCATGTATCCCAGGAACCTCTTCCCCGACAGTTTTGAGGGGGCACTGCAAGGAAAGGTGTCAATATTAAACTCTTGGTGTGATGTGGCTACACATGGAGGGTCTACACCTCGTCGCATGAAGGTTATAGGGGGGAGATGATGATGGGGTATTCCACGTAGCCTCAACAGTATTAGAGTATGGTGCCCTAGATCTTTTTGGATTAGCATAGTGAGAAATCCCTGAGGTTTTACTCCTTGTGTGAGGTGTCAATAGAGGGTCCATGGACCTGATTGGTTGCATGTATTAAAAGTGACGATGGTAATATATTTGTATATTTTTTCATTATAAACTATATATGTATTTGACCATGAATAAAGGGGGTCTCATGTATATTGATTGTAATGAATGGGTCAGAAACTAACGTGTGGGTTGTGACTTGGACGCCCATGTGGGTACCATGTGGATTCCACATAGGTGCCATGTGGTGGGCCACAATGACTTTCCAGAAGTTAATAGGCCAACTCTTTGATGTTTTCTATCTTTCGATCTAGAGGTGTGATAGAAATGGCGTTTATATTGTAGGAAGGGTCTTTTTGAGATGAATACAATGGTATGTTATCTTTTACATTTTAAAGTGTTTGAAAAATCTCGAAGATTTAGACCCAATCTCCATAACTAGAACCTTGCAGGTCAGGTCAACATAATAACTACCTCATCGTACCCTTAGAAGGGGCTAAGGATAGAAGGGGGTCTGTTACACCTAAATTTGTTGTCCCCAAGAAATTCAAACATCAATATTAGGATCCCTCACATGATTGCAGGATACTTCCTTCCACAAAATGTTCCCCATAAATTCCTTATAAGATTGGAAAGTATAACTCCTCATCACCGCCTTTATTAGCATACTTTGCGTCATCCCTTAGAGTTAATAAGAGATGAACTGATATCTAAGATACAACTAGGAAACGTTCTCTAATAAACCATATCATGCTACTCCATAATGAACTATTGACAATTATGAAGTCTAGTGGGTTCAAAGTACTAGCTTGATCACATTCCAAAGGACCTAGATGCTACCACATGCTACGACATGCTCAGTCTATTCTAACCTAGAGCGAGCTTCTATAATGTCCCTTGGCCCCTAAATCATCATCATATCTCACCGTTTTTTTATTTTTATATCTAATAGTAAAATACATTATTGAAAATACAAAGCATATAAAAATCACAATATATATAAACATCTTCAATATGAAAATTTTATATTTCTTAATTAATATCTCATGCACACATCTAACTTGCAGATAGAAGCTAGTTTAGAAGATAAAATATTTGGTTCATTAAAAAAATATTGTTAAAGATCAAGACAACCAAAACTACCAATATTTACTACTAATAAATAAATAAATATATATATATATATATGTGAGAACCGTGGGACATGGAAATTCCAACTACTATACCAATACTAATAACACGTACCATTAAATGAATAGAGAGATGACATTGCATATGGCTCAGGTTCTCAATATACACGAATCACAGGGTTTGACAAATGATAAAAAGATAATTGATATTGATACTTTTGAGAAACAAGGTTTAACATTCGTGAGTTAAATTAACTAAATAAATAGATGGTTAGATATCACCACCATTTACATGAGAAAGTTATGTAAAGATGAGAACAACTACATACAATACTATTTGTTTAATACTATTAGAAAGAAGAGCGAGAATTGTAATGATTTTCATTATAGCCATTACACTTATTATTAGATTTATTAAATGAGGTCAATGTATTTTTCTTTTATTTCAATGGTGAATTTCTACAATTTTTTATCACTTTGTGCATTGATTTCTCTCCACCCTTCCCATTACCCACGCTGCATTAAGCGCTTCACACTTTTATGTTCAACCCAACTTGTTTTCTTTCGTAATTAAAAGATTAAAAGAATTTTTTCTCTTTCACAACCGAAACCTAACTGTTGATCTGTTGTTATTTTCAAGTATGAGTGGAAGTAATTGATACTCAATAGTTTTATGTCGGCAGTGAAACAAAATTGATGAGACCGCGAAATTAATTCAAATATTTTTAACAGTCGGCGTTGCTCAACATAAATATATTCTATCCCAGTCGTTATTTATTGACCTAATGTTTCCGACGATATTCACTTCAAACGGAGAAACGTGAGCGAGACAACGCAAAACGAGTTCAGAAAAGGGAGAAACGTGAGAGCGACACAACTCTAGGTGAGTTCAGACAAGGTCTGATATATATATATATATTAACCGCTTGTATACACTGAATTTCAGTGTTTTATTTCTTTTTATCTATATATATATAAACATGGCAAGAGGCAGGAAGAGAGTCGTTTCGGGCAAAAAGATTTTGCGTGAGAGCAAAGAAGATGAAAATATAATATCTTCTGGGTCGAAGTCGACAACAACTTGCCATGGCCACTCCAGCGAGGATAATGTACAGGGAGTTGTTGAACTAAGAGAAGTAGTTAAAGACACTTCTAATGAAACAATTGAGAAGGTCACAGAAAAACATGCCCAGAAAGATGGGGAGTACCAGTCCACCATTTGTAAACTTTCAGAAGGTTTACAGGAAGTCGAGGAAAGATTCAAGAAAGAGATATCTGAGAAAGAAAATTACAGCAGAGAGTTGGTTTCTGATAAAAAGAAATTAGAAACAGAAGTTTTGAAATTGAAGGAAGAAATTCAGGCGATATCCGCAGGATTTCAGGTAGCAAGTAAAGCTTGGGAGTTGGAAAAAGATGATATTTTATCACAAATTGTAGCATCGAGAAAGGAGAGTGACGAGATGTCAATTCGAAAGGAGAGATTGTTACTTCAATATAGAGAAGAAAAAATTGGGTTGGAATGTGGGTTGAATGATTCCAAGGCAATGTGTCAGGAATTAATGGAAAAAAATGTAGAAGACAGACGTCAATGGGATTTTGAAAAAACGAATTTGCAAAGCAATGTTGCACTGTTGCAAACAAAGCTCGAGTCGATGGCTACTGAAAGGGGATTGCTAAACCAGCAAAACAGCGATCTAAGAACTGAACTAGAGTCGTTGAACGCCCAGGTAAATGAAAGTAATGCTGTAGTTGCTCAATTGCAAGATCAACTATCATCACTCACGGCTGCAAAAATGTTTGTTGAGGAAAAAAGCAACTCTCTGCAGACTGAACTGGACAGAACAACATTGGTTTCGGAAAAGAAAGATCGACATATCGATGATTTACAATATACGCTCTCAGAGATTACAGAGACGAAAAGGCTCCTCGAAGCGAAAAATAACTCAATATTCAATGATGTAAACAAACGTGCGGTACTTTTAGAAGAAGAAAATGAGCGTCTTCAACTGAGAATAAAGGAGTTGGAGACTAATTTGCATTCTGCCAAAATGGATCTTGAATCAAAAAATGTTGGGCTCCGTGAGTCGAAAACAAGACGTCCACTTTTTCCACCGAAATCACCTTCTCCGCAGAATGGAAATGGAAATGGTTTGCGCGGAAAGCCAAAACCTATCGCTGTGCTGGAAAACCGATCAGCCAACACAACAAAAGGCAGCGCCACAAAGGCGGAGGTGGAAAAGCGAACACCACAAAACCGGGTGCCTGTGAAGCTATCGCCAAAGGAACCGGTGCGTCGAAAACCATCGCCAAAAGAACCGGTGCCTTTGAAGCGATCGCCCAAGGAACCGTTGCCTCAAAAGCAATCGACGAAAGAACCGGTGCCTCAAAAGCTAAAACCCAAATGGTTGTGAGGATTGAGTTGATATACATTTTCAGCAGTTCTCAATATACATGAGTTTGTACATGAAACAACATAATCTAAGTTCTGAATATACATGATGGACTCTCCTAATTTGTATTGCTATTCTGGTTGGACTTAAATATATTGGAAACCCAAAAACTAATTTAATATTTTACACAGTTGAATAAAACTTTTTTTATTGAAATCAAATTAAAAATGGATTAAAATCAATAATTTAACTATTCTGTAACATATTCGCATTGAAGTATATTATCAATTATAATTATGTTATAAAACTAAAAAAATAGTTAAATATTTTCATTTTAAGTTAAAGTGGATAAGGATTTGTTTATTTTTTAAATTATTTTAATATAAATATGATACACAACTAAAATTTTAATAACTAAAAGCTTCTTATTTCACATTAAAATAATGAAAATTTGTTAACTTTTTAAAACTATTTTAATTGGATACTAGATTGATTTTCAAAAAACATGCTCTAACATTAATTAAAAAATATACCAATATAATTTATTTTAGCAAGTTTAAAAAATAATAATAATATTTATGTTAGTTACCAAATACACAACTAATATTGTGAGGTGTCTAAACGTACTTAATGACATCATTCTAACATTCCAATGTCCTCTACTAACATTCCAATGTCCTCTACTATCATTCCAACATTCCAAAGTTATAAAAGGTACAATTATTATAAAATAAATAACGAAGGCAAAAAAATAAAAATAAAAATAAAAATAAAATAAAATAGACAAAATAAATAAAAATAAATAAATA
>APFE030957812.1:37993-85773 GCA_000404065.3 Pinus taeda
AGGCATTGGGGGAATAGCTTGTTACATTAAGAAGACCATCTCACCCCATGCTAGGATTTATAAAAACGACCCTCACAACCAATACAGTTGGATAGAGATTAGAGACATTAATAATAAAGTCTTACATAGCAATATGTTATTTCCCCCCATCAATTCTAACTTCTATAAGAAGAATCTAGATAAAACTAACCCTTACAATGGTTTAGAGAATGATATTTCTAGCGTAAGGAATGATGGTAATATCCTTTTAATAGGTGACTTTAATGCTCGACCTTTAAACAACCAAGCTATTATTCTAAGCAATCATTCCAACCCTAATCCTCTTTGGTTAGACGAAGACCCTACTCTAGCTAGTAGGTACAAAAGGAGCTCTGAAGACCTAGAGGAAAATTTGTTTGGGTCAGAGCTAGTCAAGCTCTGTAGTGCTCAGGATCTCATAATTTGCAACGGTCTAAAGAAGTGGCCCAATTCCAGCAAGATGACTTGCATCCATGGACTTGGTAGTAGCGTGGTAGACTACGTTATTTCTGATCTCCCATTATACAATGAAATAATAAATTTTGACATCTTAAATGACCATGAACCTGACTCTGATCATAGGCCTTTACTTATAACTCTCAATTTTGTCATGAATATAGTTCCCACAGAAAATAATATTTGATAGAAATAAAAATGATCTCTTTCTAAATGAATTAAAAACTAATTTTCTTCCTTTATCTAGTACATACAACATAGAAGACCTCTATCATAATTTGACTACAACCCTCTCATACTCTATTAACAAGTTCTCAATTGAAGTTTCAAATAATAAAAGAAATAGCGGAACCAATCCATCGTATGACAGATTGTAAAAGTGCAAGAAGAGAAATTAAGGAAGTTGTTGATGAATCTCATAAAATGGACAAGATAAAAATATACAAAGCCTGAACTAAAAGGAAAAAGATGCAGTACATTCATCAAAGACAAGAGAATCTCTTACACCTCTCTAAGGTAGCTCTTAAGAAATTTTGGAGGCAGATTTTGACTAGGAAGACTAAAGATAATAATAAAATTTCTCTTCATGATTGGAATTCCTATCTTAAAAAGCTTTATGAATCTCTAAATGTCATGGATAATTTGGAAACCCTGCTCACTACGAAAGAATTTTTCTCTTTAGAAGACATTAAGTTTGGGGTTAATCGCCTAGCTAATGGGAAAGCTAAAGACATTGAAGGTTACCAGGCGGAAATCTTAAAAATTGGAGGTACTGTCCTCATCCCCCACATCCACAAGCTTTTCAATCAAACAGTTAAGAAAGGGTTCCCTAAACCTTGGACTGAGAGCCTCATTATCCCTATTTTTAAAAGTTGGGATACAAATAACCCCTCTAATTATCAGACAATTATCATCAGCCCTCTCTTAGCCAAGTTATATGGTAGTATTTTGGAAAAGAAGTTAAGCATATGGCTTGAAAGTGAAGGTAAGTGGGCTAAAGGCCAAGCAGGTTTCAGAAGGCATCACTCAAAAATAGAGCACCTCGATACGCTTAGGATCATTGCGGAGGAATGTCGTAATGATAAATCCAATTTATTTTGTTGCTTTGTGGACTTTAGAAAGGATTTCGATATGGTTCCTAGATACAACCTTTGGAATAGATTAGAAGAGCTAAAGGTTCCTCTTGAGTTGAGAGCTACCGCTATAAGGTTATACGAGAATGTAATTGCCAAGCTAAAGAGCAATGAGGGATGGTCGAAAGATATTAAGTGTAACATCGGAGTTAAGCAAGGTTGCCCCCTCTCCCCTACCCTATTTGGCATTTACATCGATAATATTGAAGGCTATTTAGAGGAAGCAAGATGTGATGGCATGATCTTAGCTGGGATAGTCGTCATCCTTCTTCTCTATGCTGATGATATTATTCTTTTGGCAAGGTGCCCATTTGATCTTGATAAGCAACTTAGGCTTCTTATGGATTTCTGCTCTACCATGGGTATGATGGTTAACACTGACAAAATAAAAGTTATGATTATCAAATCTAAGAAGGACACTTATGCTAATTTTATGTATGACAATAATAACTTGGAGGAAGTGTATTCTTACAAGTACCTAGGAATTGATATTCATCACAAGCTCAACTGGAACCATAGCATTGAGAAAAGGATGAATGGGGGGTGGAAAGCTTATTTTGGTCTTGAAAATAATTGTAAAACAACAAACCTCGTAATGTGGGATAAAAAAGAGTTCCTCTTTGAAACTTTAGTCACTCTTGTTATCTTATGTGGCTGTGAGGTTTGGGGTTGCAGCATCTCCAGAGAACCATTGAGTAAAATTGAGCAAATCCAAAAGAGTTTTATAACTTATAACGTGAAAATTAAAAGTAAGACACCCAATCCTATTCTGCTTATAGAAGCAGGTATTTCTGCTATTAAGAGCCTAGCTATGATTAGGTTTCTATTGTACAAGCACAAACTCAATAACATAGATGATCATAGACTTCCTAAGCTAGCTTTAAATTCCAGCCAAAACCACCTAAGGCTCAATCAAGGGTCGCATAAAGACACAAGGGCCTGGTTAAACTATTGGGAGATCAACGAGATCGATGCATTGCAAACATAAATATACATTAGAAGATATTGTTATTCTACGTTCAAAAAAATTGTGTGGAGGAAAGATACAGCTAAAAGAAATTAAGTATTATAAGAAGGTCATCAACCCACCCTAGAGATAAAAGTATCTCCACTTTTAACTACTCAAAGAAGAAATTAATTATGAAATGATTAAGACGAATTCTCATGAGCTCCAATAGTGAACTAAGTCATTGGGCAGTTCCTAAAACGCCAATGGATGGATAAGATTTTCCAATATATGTGAGAATAGGAACATGAGGATGAAAACCACTTCCTCTTAGGAGTGCCCAGTGGCGTGTAAACCAATAAGATCTATAGTTCACAATCTTTTGTTACAATACTGACCTTCCTACCTTTAACAATGTCAAAATATAGTGGCTTGAGGCTTCTCTCCAACTTTTTGAGCATAGGAATAAAATCTTAAATCAAAATAAATAAATGTTCTTTCTTTAGGTTCGATAGACCAATGTTTTGGTCCTCTGTGGTTAACCATCATCACAAATTATCATCATTATAAATAAATAAATCAATAATAAATAAATAAATAAAAATATAATATAATATATAATATATATATATATAAATGAAAAAATAGAAAAATAAAATAAATAAATAAATAAAATTGAAATAAAATAATGAAAATAAATAAATCAAGTGAGCGACACATTCTAAAAAGAAGAAGGATTAGAACAGGATAAAAAAAACACTACAGAGCCAAAAGGAGAAACCCTAAGAGGAAGGAAAAGACAAGGCTCCAAGGAAAAATATCCACGAAATAAAGGGAAACATCGAAAGCTAGAGAAAGCAAGACTACACTACAGAGCCAAAAGGAGAAACCCTAAGAGGAAGGAAAAGACAAGGCTCCAAGGAAAAATATCCACGAAATAAAGGGAAACATCGAAAGCTAGAGAAAGCAAGACTAGGAAGAAAGGGTTGGGATCCAGCAGCTACTGATCTTCAAGCCGTCATCTCTATTGAGATTGCTTGGCCTTCTTTCAATTTCAATAGCTTCCCTGAATTTACAGTGATGGAACTGTGCAACCCTGGCAATAACCTTGGCCTCCTCAATACACACTTGATGCTTGGTCTTTTCCGCATGATCTACTAACGCTGAAGACTTGGTTCTCTCATGTCTTAGGTCTGTTGCATGTTTGCTGATCCTTTGATGGATGCAGCACCCTGTTTCCCTGATATAAGGTGTCCCACAAAAACAAGGGATCAAGTAGACACCCTTCATATCTTTAGGATCAATGAGATCTTTTACTGATCGGAGGGATTTGCGAATAATGATTCCTATTTTATTTAATTTAACGTGATTTTTCTTTTAATTATTTTTAGTATTATGGGTGAATTGAGTGGAATTCTAGTTATAGTTATATTAAGAGCCACTGTGGCACATCGCTAGTGATTTTGTTTTCTTCAATCTCTTGAGTTATTTGTTTTAAAACCAAATATTAAACTTATACTTATATCAATACCATGTTTTTATATCGATTTTATTGAAAGATAAAAATGTAATTTGTTGAGATAATTGTAAACAAACCAATAATAATAAATTGAAAAAGATAAAAATAACGGTCGCATTTTAAAATTTAAAAATTTAGATATTAATATAATAGGTATTATGATATTATTATTATAATATAGTGAAATTTGAAGATATTTTTTAATAAATATTTATATATTAGTTTTATAGTTTTCTCTTAAACACAATAAAGAATTTTATAATTAAAATATTTTATATTTTAAAAATTAGGTGTTAGGAAAATTTGAAATTTAAATTAACAAAAATGAAATTTCGATTTCTATTCATTTCTATTTATAATTATTAATATTATAATGAAAATATATTATAGTAATAGTAAAATATAAATATTGATCGTAAGATTGTTTTTCTTTAATAATGTATCTTATATGTTAATTATTGAAATATTGTATATATACTATTTTTGTAAATATAATAATTTGGAATTGTAATATAATAATCTCTTCATAACATGCGAAATTGAATATAAAATGAGTAACAAAAAATTATTATATTAATAAATATTATTATATTAAAATATAAATGAAATATTTTTTTATATATTTAAATTTGTGTTTCAAAAATATGATTATATTGAAACTAAAATACCAATTAATATAAGTATATATCTATTAAGGTGTAAATTCTACTGATGTAATAAATGACATAGAAATTTGGAAGAGTGAGGTTCTGAATGTCGAGGTTCTTAATCCCTTGAAAATTGTAACTATTGATTAGGATTCCATGTTGAAAATTAGCAACAAGAAATTGATAAAGATAGAAGTGCTAAAAATAGCACTATTAAAAAAAGCAGTTTGGGCATCATTGCTGGATTGGGCAACAATGAATGAAAAATGGAAGTGCTAAAAGTAGAAGTTCTATTTTTAGTGGTTCAGGTTGGATTCTTATTTTTAGACAGTCTCTGGTCTAATATAGGAAGTAAAATTGGAATTTGGTCTTACCAGTAGTTTGAATATTAATTAATTAATTCTCCAAGAGTTAATTAATTAACAAAAATCAAACATAAAGTCTTTGTGGGAACATGCAATAATTTCTCCATTGATTAGGGAATGTGTCCTTGATTTGCTCCACTTATTGAGGAATTAAGGATGAGATTTATATTGAGAGGATCAATTGACTTAGTTTAACTTAGTCAAGTTCAGTTAGATTAATTTAACGAGTTGTTAAAATAATGAGATACAATTTGTTGATGCTTGCATGCATGTGACAACTGTTATTTTCATATAACTGAGTATTCTCTCATGGATAACTGATGCATGGCAGTTCAAATAGAGACACAGTTGAGATGAGAGAAGGGACAGTGTACTATCAGTTGGATGAATATTTTTCCTGTAAAGGAAGCTCATCCATGATGAGGATTTATTTCCTTCAGGTTTGCGTAGTTATTTCAGAGGTCAATGTTGTGTGTGAGGTGAGAATCACACAGGTTGCAGCTAGAGGACCCAGGAAAAAAAGTATGCATAGAAATTGGATGCTTGGAGGGCAGAGGAGAAGGTTTGTGAGACGCCTTTGATTGTCCATGAGTAGCAGAGGTATTGTTATGTGTGATTGAATCCTTCTTCTCAGTTATGTGTGATTGATTCCTTCTTATCAGTTATATGTGTTCTTATTGATGTTGCTCATGGTTGATTAAGCTTCTGCTAAATTGTTTGTAGAAGTAGATCAAGTGTTTTGCTTTAGTATATTGTATTACCAGGTTGATCTACAAGTGCGAAATTTCTACATGGTATTAGAGTTGACTGATTTGTAGAAAAATTCTACAATAATTCGACATTCGAAGGTCTTGGGTGCAGCTCTAGCTAGAATGCCCTTTATGGAATCCTCCAAAGGTAGTTTTGAAGTTCAGTAGTGATGGAGGACCTAGATCATTTTGATGTCAAAGCTGATGAATGTTTATGGTATGTGTTACAGGTCTATTTGGGCATATCACTCCTAACATTTAGATAGGTACTTCTAGGGCTCATCAAACCCTAATTCAATTGCTACATTCCATAGACAAGTCATCACAATGAATTCCATCATTCCTGAGAGTTTCTTGTCCTGAAGACATCCTCAAATGACTCCTTCAATTGGTCAGTGGTAAATGCACTGTAGAGAACTTAGGCCCATTCAAGCCTGCTCTATAGAGCACATAGGCCCACTTTGACCTTGGTTGGGCTAGATTGAGCGAAATCTTCATAGGGTTTTGTGAATATTCCTGCTTTCTCGACCACTCTAGAAGATTCCCATCTCTTATACTCTCCTATGAGATTGAAAGTACATACAGAATGAATCAAATAACCTCTTACCATCTCACCCCTTCCTCCATTTAAACTAACTCCAAAATTGGAAACCCATTCAATTCCCAATTTATGACAAAACCACCTCCATTTCCTTATAAATTGAGCACTCATCATAGTGATCAGGTGCTGGACTTTGAAGAATTGTAAGGAGATACAGTTGGTTTGAGGTTTGAAATCATAAGAAAGTATTTTTATACTGTTCGAGTTTTGTGCTTTGGGTGTGATGAAGGATGGAACTCAAGCTAGATGAGTGACATGGGATCAAACTTCTTTGGTTTTAACTCTTCCTTCTACTTAATAAAGTTGTTTACACCTTTTCCCATATTCTTGTCTTTATGTATGATGATTGTATGTGTAAATTATTTCAATTCCATTTGCTTATAGTAGATAGATGTCTTGATTTGATTGGTTCTTGTCCTTTGTTTATGATTGCAGGTACTGATCAAGTGGTTTCAGTTCGAGAGGGAGCAATGAGAGCCATACAGAGGAGATAAAGGGAAGTGGAAGATAATAGTTAGGTCCCTTGTCTTATTTATCTTCTATTGGAAAAGGTTAAACTTTTTAATTCTATTGCTCTAAGTGTAGCTACCCACTTAGGGAAGTTGTGTTTATCTGTAGATGCAAAATTCCACATAATAGTATGATAAAATTACTTTTGCAGCAGGGATAATTCTAAGAATTATTATGGTGGTAGTGCCAAGAACATTGCAACCTTTTGAAGCTAATGGTAGGTCGTTCTTGTATCGATAAGCTGAAATATGATGAAGTGGTGTGACCCAATGATGGACCCAATAGGAAAACACATACTTTTGGTTCTTCCCCTCACTCTTCGGGTTTGCCTAAGCTTTCTAAGGTTATGATCGATGAGAGTGAGCCTTTTCTTGGTCATCCCTAAGTTTTTGTGTAAGCCTCTATGGATTCCATGTTTATTGGAAACGTGCTAAATTATGGTATGTTATATGCTTAGAGTAGTTTACTTCAAATAGTTTTATTAGCCATTGTTTAGCAATCACATAAACATAAAATAAAAAAGCAGATAGAACATTAAATGATCGACAGAAAACAAGCCAAGACAACAGACACAAGATGTGGTGGCTAGTCAAGACACACCCCAATGTGGGGAAACCCTTTGATCAATTCTTTTTTAATATTCAATAGTTCATTAGAGAGAAATAGGACAAATCAAAAATCTGTAATTTTATAACAGCATTAGCAAACGCTAAATCAATAAAGTCAAAATTGGTCAAAATGACCCTGGATTGACTTCTAGTCAACTTGAAGAACTTAGTCTTCAACAGATATCTTCAGCAGCTCAAAACGACCCACAATACTCAGTCAAATAGTAGTCAAAGTTTAGCAATTTGCAGTGAGCCCTAACTAGTCATGTTGGTCAAAGTAGCCCCCAAAAAGTCAGCACATGTCAGCCCTTGGTCAACTCTCCATAAAAAAGCCCAACACTTGGTCAATACAGCCTTAGAAAAGATAATGCTGCCCAAAAAGTCAACACTACCCTAAATCGATCAACGTTGCGCTAATTCAATTAATGCTTCCTTAATTCAACTTTGTTCTTGCACATGTGAGAGAAGTTTCTCCTTTACTGGCCCAACAAGATGAGGAGACAGAAGATGAATTGAGATGAGATGAGTTGATAATGAATCAACCTCACTTGTACTCATATGATTTGTTGGGCATATGTACCGCACATTTAGCTGTTGGTTGGCCTTGACAATTTGTCAAGTAAATACAAACAAATTCATATCTCCATAAATACTTGTCATAATCAGATGATCTTTAGATCAATCCTACACCTCTTGACAAGAGGAATCTAGGAAAAATATCAATTGCCATAAATAAGGTGACCCACAAGGAGTTTGGCCCTAGTTCCAAATTTTAAAACTTCCTCTCAACTAGGGAGAACTCCATGTCCTAATATGTTTGACCGTTGGTCCTATCCCTACTATTAAATGCACTTCCTTGCTCTTCTTGGCTCTTCTCTGCTTTGCTAAATTATGAAGAAGAAGTAATGATTGAGGATGTATCATATCATTCTCCACTGACCCAAAGTTAGTCTCAAAGTGTGTCATACCACTCTCACTAATCCCAGCTCAATGGAGGTCATCCTAGCATAGGGAGTAGGATAGATAAATGATGCATCCATCGATATTACTACTAATGGTACCTAATTGCATTTCCCTACTCATTGATCATATGAGAGGTACTTCCCATGAGTCCTAGACTGCATGGGTAGGATGCCTCGATAGGAAAACTAATCATCCTATCCATAAGAGAATGAATCATCCTGTCCAACAGTTTCCACGGGAGAACTAATCATCCTAGCCCACAGGAAAACTAATCATATTATCCCACAGTCACCATGGGGTGTCATAGGGAAAGGTTGAACCTTTCACCCCATAGATATTGCACCACCAGGGGAGGCTGAGTTGCCTTGTGGTTGCATGTTCGTCCAAGAAGTACCCTGTGCTCCTCTAAATCTCCTAGAGCTCTATGTATGCATCATACACATCCCTCATAAGACAGTCTCTCAATGACACCAGGTCATTCTCAGAATGTCAAGAATTTGACCTTTCCTAGGGGTTTCGTCAAAATGTCGGGGACCTGCTCATCAGTACCAATATGTTGGAGCCTTATTGCTCCCCATTGCACCATATCTCGAATATAGTGGTACCTGATATTGATATGCTGGAGTAATCATGAAATACATGATTCTTTGATAAACAAATCCCACTATGGCTGTCACCAGGATCGCAGTAGTATCCAATATAAATCCAAACAACTCACTAAAGAGCTTCTGTAACTAGAGTGCATCACAAGATGCCATACTAGGAGTAATATACTCTGAATCGAATTGCTCAAAGCCACTCACTTATGCGTCCTACTCATCCAAGATATCGAGGCAGATCCCAAAGGGAAACAACATCCAGATGTTCTCTTTTGGTCCACTATACTGCCTGCCCAATCAACATAAGTATATCCATGCAGTCTCACATTTCCAATAGTGTCTTTCAACCCATGAGTGATTATGCCACAAACATATCTCAACAGATTCTTAGCACCAATCCAATGTGTGTGGTGAGGCTCAACCATATGTTGACTCAATGTGTTGACTGAAAAACATATATCTGGATGGGAGTTCACCAAGAACATCAATGCTTCGATTAGTTGACGATACTTGGTAACATTTTGTAAAATATGTCCGACAACACTACCACTTAGCTTCTTGAAGTCGAGCTCCATCGGGGTAGTGACAGGCCTGCAGTCTACCATACCAAATCTCTCTAATATCTTCACCACATATTTTCCTTCAGATAGGAAAATCTCCCCTAGTTTCCGCCAGACTCCTAGTAATATGAAATAGTGCATGAGTCCTAGGCCCTTCATCTCAATCTCAGAATCTAACTTCCTCTTAAATTTGAGAATGAGAGGGTTTGCACCTGTCAGAAAGAGGTCATCAACAGAGAGCACCAGTATGAGAAGTTTGTCATCTTGAACCTTAAATTAAACGTTAGGGTTGGCTTCACTCCTAGTGAATCCCAACTTCATCAAGTAGTTATCGATCCTCTCATACCATGCTCAGGGTGCTTGCTTCACCCCATAGAGGGTTTTATTCAACCTACAAACATGAGATTCCCGATCATGAATCTGAAATCCTTCGGGTTTCTCCACATAGACTTCCTCTTTTATTGAACCATGCAAGAATGCGGTCTTGGCATCCGTCTGATGTAGGTGCCATCCTTGTGAAACAGCAAGGGCTATGATCGAGTGAATGGAGGTATATTAGACAGTAGGTGAAAATGTCTTGTCATAGTCTATACCTTCCTTCTGTAAGAAGCCATGAGAAACAAAACGAGGCTTATAATTTTTAGCACTTCCATGAGCTCCATGCTTTATCTTATAAAGCCATTTTGATGTGACAACGACTTTGTCCTGGGGTCTGGGGACCACATCCCAGACATCATTTTTCATGATGGAAAAATATTCCTCAGTCATACCATCCTTCCAGACTTGATGCTTGACAGCTTATGCAAATGATGAAGGCTCATTTGTGATGATCATGCTCATGATGATCAAGTATCGCTGATACCTGGCCGGCTTTTTAGTTTCCTGGAAAGTCCCTTTGGGTGCAATGAGTCCTTCAGCATCATCAAGTGTCCCCTTAAGCCATGAAAGCCTCTTCCTAGAAGAGGAAGGCTCTATCAAAGGGGGCTCAATAGCATCCATATGTTTTTCCATGTCGAGTATCATCTCATATTCCTTTTCCTCTAGTTTCCTGGTGTCGGCTGCTTTAGATTCCATTAGAGTAGGAAGATTTTCAACTTTGCTAAGAGCCATATCTTCATCAAAGGTGACATCATGGCTAATCTCGACTTCACTTTGATTGGCGACATAGATTCTATAGCCCTTAGTATTTTCACTTTAGCCCACGAAGATTCCTTTCTTTCTAGATGCACTCAATTTATTCTTTTTCTCTTTTGGCACATGAAAATATTCAAGACTTCTAAAAATTCTAAAATGAGATACGTTAGGTTTCTTAGTATTCAACATTTCTTGAGGAGTCTTGTAACCCAATGCTTGATGAGGGCATCCGTTTTGCACATATATGGCAGTATTCGCAGCTTTGACCCCTAGAAACTTCAGAAGTCTTTGAACATGGAGCGTAACATGGATAGCTTCAACAATCATACGATTCTTCCTTTCTGCCACACCATTTTGCTTACGAGTGTAAGGTGTTGTGGTCTCCCTCTTAATGCCAGCCTCTTTGCAAAAGTCATGGAACTCATTGGATTCATACTCAGTCCCATTATCAGTCCTTAAGATCTTGATCTTATTTTTTGTTTGATTCTTGATCAAGGCTTTGAAGTGACGAAACCAGGAGAAGACTTTGTACTTCTTTTTCAAGAAGTATATCCAAGTCTTGCGAGAATAATCATCTATAAAAGTGAGGTAATATAAATATCCTCCCAAGGAGTTTACAGGCATCATACCAAATATGTTTGAGTGAACCAACTGCAATATATCTGAGGTCTTGCCTTGGCTTGAGGGGAGTGATCCCCTTTTGAGCTTTCCTTTGATACATCTCAGATGTACACCTTCTTGCTCTCATCTAAACTCGGGCATCCAGGTCACCATTTTTCTCACATCGGGTAGAGCTTTACAATTAAGGTGAGCAAACCTCTGATGTCATAGTTTGGACTGAAGAGATGTGTCACAAGAAATACCACCCAACGGACTTCCTCTGACCTAATTGAATGAACTTGAAACCCAAGAGTGAAAGCATGTTTAAATTTCTTTTTCTATACACGTACCTTTCCATCAATGAAGGCCACCTTGTATCCTTTTCCTTCCATTGTCGAAATGGACAACATGTTCCTTTTGAGATCGGGTACATATAGGACTTCTTGTAAATGAATTGTATTTTCCTGATTCAATTAAAGAGTGACATTCCATACACCTTTCACGGGATATATTGAGTTGTCCCCAAGAATAATTTCCAGATTGGTCTCCTTCTCTATCAGATTAGAGAGAGCTTCTTTATAACTAGTGAAGTGCCTTGAGGCAGCACTATCAATAAGTCAATTTCCCAACGAGTACGGGGGAGCAGTACTAGAGAGGGCCTCTGGGAGATAATATTCATCTTGCTTATTGTTAACAACATTAGATTCATCCCTGGAGTTTCTTGCCTTCTTGAAGGGTTGACCTCTTCCTTTATATCTTGCATTTCTTTTACCTCTACTATTGGACCTACCATTCCTTTGATTGCCTTGAAAGTGATTTTGATCATCGTCATGGTGTGAGTCCCTTTTATCATGGCACTTCCTCACATAGTGGTCCATTTTGTTGCAATTGTAACATCATCCTTTTCTTCCACCTTTCGGTCTGGCCATTCCTTTGGCTTTAGCCCTGGAATAGTTTCTTCTTTTAGCATGAGGAGTAAAGGCAGAGGGATTTCCTCTAAGTGTGGGCATTTCTTGCTCTTCCATACTTGTTTCTTCTTGAATGCATCTTGCCATCAATTCCTCAAATCTAGGAATTACATTATTGTTGATAAGAGTAGTCCTGAATATATACCATTCATGTGGTTGCCCTCCAAGAGTTGTGATAGTCATTTCCTTGTCAGGAACTACTTCCCTAATAGATAGGAGATCATTCTTGATCTCAGTGATCCTTAAGAAATATGCTTTCATACTCTCATCTCTACCCTTCTTAATTTCCTTCAGCTTATTTCTAAGGAACAAAACTTAATTTGCATCATTAACTTTAAATAAACTAACCAGTCTATCGTAGATTTCCTTGGAGGTGGTCAGCTCGGAAACATAGGCCCCCAGCAGTTTGTAGATAGTGCTCCAGATGATATTCTTTGCCTTGACTTCTCCCCTGATCCACTTGTTCCTTCCAATAGTGGATGGATTTGATGGAGGCTCCATACTTATTCTTCTCGCATGGTCCAACACTTCCCTCTCTTCTAATGTTAGGTCGAGAGACATCTTCCATCCGTGACAGTCAGACTTCTCACAGAGTTTGTCTTCAGAGAGGAAGTGTGCTAAGGACCCCATGACTTCTTTAGGATTACTTCAACTTCCTTTGGTGATTGCTCTAGCTATTTCTCTTGCTTTGGCTTTGTCTTCACCTCAGCTCTGATACCATGTTAAATTATGATATGGTCTATGCTTAGAGTAGTTTACTTCAAATATTTTTATTAGCCATTTTTTAGCAATCACATCAACGTAAAGTAAAGTGCAGATAGAACATTAAACAATTGACAGAAAATAATACAAGACAAGAGACACAAGATGTGGCAGCTAGCTAGGTACAAACCCCAATGTGGGTAAACCATTTGATCAATTCTTCTCTAATCTTCAATAGCTCAGTAGAGACAAATATTACAAATTAGAAATCTGTAATTTTATAACAGCGGCAACAAACCATAAATCAACAAAGTCAAACTTGGTCAAAACATCCTCGGACTAACTTCTAGTCAAATTGAAGAACTTGGTCTTCAACAACTATCTTCGGCAGCCGAAAATAGTCCACAATACTCAGTCAAATAGCAATCAAAGTTTAGCAATCTGTGGTCAACCCTAAGCAGTCAACGCTGGTCAGCTTCCAGGTCAATGCTGCTCAACAGAACCCCAAAAAAGTCAACATAGGTTAGCCCTTGGTCAACTATCCATAAAATAGCCTAGCACTTGGTCAACATAGCCCTATAAAGGTCAACACTGCCCAAAAATTCAACACTACCCTAAATCAGTCAACACTTCCCTAAGTCAGTCAACGCTACCCTAATTCATCCTTCTTCTTGCATGTATGAGAGAAGTTGCTCCTTTACTGGCCCAAAAAGATGAGTAGAGAGAATATGAGATGAGATGAGATTAGTTGATAATGAATCAAACTCACTTGTACTTGTTGGCTCTACTACATATTGCTGATATTTGAAGATCAGAAAGAAGCTCAGTCCTTGGTTATGCTCCAAAGAAGGCCCACAGTAATCATCTTCCTTCTTCTCCTTTATTCCACCTACTCTCTATGAACCCTACTACCTCTGCTTTTACTCTAAAACCTGGCATGAACCTCTGTTCCTTCAAGCCCCGAGTGTAAAGCTTGAACCCCCATAACACCACACCCACACAACCTTGCCCCTTCACAAACCCTCTGCCGCAATCTTAGCTGTTGATCTCCATCACCTCGATCCAATGGTACCCCATCACAACTAACGATAACACACGCGCAATCAAATCTCCACCGTTTGATCATCTCCGTTGCAACCGGACACTGTTCGCTTTCCCTGAACCCTCAAACTATCGGATGATAACACGCGATGAAAAGCAGTTTCGTCCATCCCCTATCGCCATGCATCACACTCTGAATGGAATCATACGCCAATGTCCTTTTACCACCTTGTGTCAAAAAGTGGTGCGACCAAAATAACTTACCGCTTAGCCTTCCATTGTCACCTGATAACTCCTCTACATCTCCTCTGCCCAATAGTCGTAGGATCTGTATGCCCGAAATCCAATGGTTCATGGTAACCCCACTCCCATATCTACCGATACTCTTCGCCAAGCAATCCCCGTCATCTATACTCTTGATCTGATAATTGATCTTCCTCCTCCATCCAACCTGTCTATCTGCCATGCAGTACACAACCATGAACTGTTATGTGCTCCCGAAGGACGTTGGTGGCCAGTCTACCAGTACCAAGTGAATTTCCTCCTCAACAGCCACATTCAATAGATAGTATGGTCGAGAAGGAAAAGGACCAAGCTCGAGTAGATAACCACATTAAATAGTTATGGGATTTCATCCTATACGACACCTCCAGCCACTTGAGAAGGACAATAGAGCACCTAGAGGGATCAGAATCATCCACTGAAGCAAGCAAATGCACAAGAGACCCCATCAGGCAGTGAAAGCGATTGGTGGTTAATTACGACCCCTCCATACTTAGAACGATTGAGTGCCTTTGTAATCAAACTCTATATATACCCTCAGGGTTGATGGTTGATGTTTTGATGTAAGGTTCGACCTCTAGAGACTATAACTATTTTGATACTTGTAGCATCTCATCTTCATTTTTAGCTAATACAAGCTTCTTTTGTTGTTAATTGCTCACTTTTCATGCTTCTTCTTTTCCAAGTTGTGCTTGATATGCTGTATTCCTAAACTCTTGATGTTTAGCATTAGAGTAGCTGTCATCCTACCTCTGTGTTAAAGTCTTGCATGTATTAATGAATGAGTTATTCAAGTTTCTGTTCACCTAGTGCTAGAGAGCTGTCATCCTGTCTGTGCATTAAGGAATTAGATTTGCAGACTTCTTTATTGGTTGTAGCCAGCCATCACATGGTCATGTGCATCTACTGGTGTGGTCAGTATTCTCAATATTCACCCAATCCTTAAACTATGAGTAATTGGTGATCTAACACCTTGTAGTCTAGGCGTGTTCACACAAGTTTAGAGTCAAGAAAAATAGAAGTGGTTATCTGGATTGAACAAGCATAATTCCTTCCTTTCATCCATTTGCAACAATAAGTTGAATTTGTAATGTTCCCGAGCATCTCCAAGCTACAACCTATGAGAGTTTCTTGGGGTGATAACATTAATTGGTGCCATTGGTGGGGAGAGGAGATTGAAGCTCAGCTTCCCTGGGAAAATGACACAGTTCCAGCTTTGATGATAGACAAAGCCTGGACACATTTCTAGTTGTAATCATCTATCTAGCGACTCCACTGGAGGATCAACCTAGTGGCAACTCCGCATTACAGTTCTGGTTCAATTTGTGAGGCATACCCAGAGAAATCCTCAGGAATCACCAGCTGACCCAGTGCCTGACCCTCAGAAGATCGCTAATCAAAGGAAAATATCATAGAAAGGAGTATCAGGATCAAGTGAGCCTAAAAAACCTTATGTATCTCTGCAAGAAGGACCTATAGCTGAGAATATACAGTTTCGAGATATAGAGCCTAGCATTGTTAGTGAAGAAATACCCTCAGAGATTCATAAAGCTCCTTGGTCATTAAGTTCCCCTTTGGATCTCAGTCTAAAGAAAGCCTCCCATACAGTCCATCATATTCCCTTGTCTCTGTCATCTATTTCATTACTTTCTACTATCCAATCTGCGAGTATCCTTCCACCTACCTCAGTCATGGCAAGCCAGCAAGAACCCACAAAGATGGAAAGAACCATAGCTGCTAGGTATGGACCCCTGGTCTTGCCTATTCCTTTGAATTCCATGCCTGCTGGAGAGTATCAGAATATATGACCAAGTTCACTGGTACAGAGGGAGTAATAGCTAAAGAGCATCTTGAGTCTTTTTATAGTTATGTTGATAACCTACATATCAGTGAGGATGATGTCTGGATGAGAGTGTTCATTCAGAGCCTTGATGGAGAGGCTAGAAAGTGGTTCAAAGAATTGACCCCTAGGTCTATAGCAGACATCGAAGCATTAGATGATGTATTTCTGAAGCATTGGGGAGATAAAAAGGACTTGCTATATTACCATACTGAGTTTGGTAACCTAAAGAGGGTAAATGGGGAATCATTGCTTGATTTCAATAAAAGATTCAATCATATGTATAGTAAGATACCAGCTGAAGTAAAGCCAACCCCACCTCTGCCAAACTCACTTATGCCAATTCTTTTGACTCTGATTTCTGCTTACTTTTGAGGGAAAGAAGATGTGCCACTCTAGCTAAAATGCAAGATGCAGCCCTTGAGGTGGAATCCAATATCATGGCTACAGAAAAGCTCAAGAGTCATGCCGATAGAAGGAAGCAGAAAGGTGAGGCTTCTTCTTCCTCTGCTTCATCTTCAGAACCTAAATTAGACAAGATGACTAAGATGATAGAGTCATTGGCCACTGAGATACCTAACCTAAAGCTTGATCAAGGCTCTGGAAAGGGAAGGCTTCCAAACACATTTGCTTCAAGAAACCCAAATCCATTCAAAAGAGCAAATGAACAATTGCAAATCATTCAAAGGAGTAAAGAAGCAAATGAAGAACAAAAGGTTAAATCACCCTTCCAAAATGTAGTCATGGAGGAGGAGCAGTTTGAAGAAGAGGATGAAATTCATTGCATGGAAGATAAAGGCAATGTTGTTTTTTTTACATTTGCTGCCTACGAAGAATCATTGTTGCAGGACCAAACCAGTCAAAGGTGGGATAGAGAGGCTATTCTATAGAATGATGAGCAGCAAAGATATAATCTAAGCTCAAAGGCAAACAATGTCAAGGAGGATCCTGCCCAAAAAGTTGTTGTCCCAACAGAGCAACAAAAAATCAGACAGAAAAGACCAACTGACCCAGTCATCCTAAAAGCACCAGCTCAAGAGGTAAGTGGTCCTAACAAATCCTCTCCCTATTTTAGCTTGGAATCAGAAGTATAGAAATTAAAACTATTTGTGCCTCTGATAGAGCTTGCAAAGATTGAAGTTTTTAGAGAGCCTATTCTTGATGCTCTTAAGCTAAAAGCCATACAGGCCCCCACTGACTATGTCAATTTGCAAGATGATAAGCTTGCAATTGTGCTCAGCCCAATGACTGAACCTACTGATGATAATTCTCCATCATTTTATCTCTCATTGACCATTCATGACCAAATCCTCCACAATTGCTTGCTAGACACAGGGTCTAGCCACAATTTGATGCCAAAAACTGTCTTTGAAGAGTTAGGCCTTGATATCACCAGACCATATCGTGATCTATTCTCCTTTGATTCCGGAAAGGTCAAATGTTTCGGATTATTCAAATATTTATCTATTACCCTAACTCAGATGCCCATGAAGAGTATGAAGATGGACATTGTGGTAGCAGATGTCCCTCCTAAGTTTGGCATGCTACTATCCAAAGGATGGATTAAGAGACGAGGTGGGACATTATAGAATGATTTATCTTATGCCACTGTCCCAGTTTTTGGAGGAGAAAGCAGGAGATTATATAGAGAAGCACAGCTGGCCTACATCATCAGTGATGAGGAGAATCCTTCCAATCATCCTATCTACGCCGTGGACACCGAATTTGGAGCATGTATTCTCCAAATTGAAGAATCCCAAAAGGCCTTATTGCAGCTAAAGAAACTAGTCAATCAAGCTGAGGGAGAGCAAGGAAGTTAGGTTTGGTTGATGTTCTTTGATGGAGCATGTTCCAAGGAAGCTGTAGGAGTAGGGGTGGTGCTGATATCTCCAAAACAAGAAAGCATGCATCTGTGTTTTAAGTTTCCTTTCCAAGTCACCAGCAATATAGCAGAGTATGAGGCTTTGATATTGGGTCTTAATACAACAAAAGATAGAGGAACCAGAAACATAAAGGTGTTTGGAGACACTTATCTTATCATTCAACAAGTCAACAAAATGTTTCAAGCAAAGCACCCAAGGCTGAAAGCATATAGAGATGAGTTATGGAGACTTAAATATTCCTTTGATTATTTTTATATCTCATACATCACTAGAGTTTAAAATCATCTTGTTGATTCCCTCGCCTCCCAGACTAGCATCTTTATCCCTCCCATACCTCCCAGACTTGTTTATGAAGTTCAAATGAAATATAGACCATCCTCGCCTGATAATGTCCAGCATTGGAAATCTTTTGAAGATGATGATGAAGTGAATAGGTTTCTGCAAGTCATTGATGAATTCTCTGAACTGCAAAGTGATCAAGAGAACGAAGCCTTGGAAGAAAGTTCCCAGTCCCAACTTAGAAATAAAATTGTTAAAGATAGCATTGTCCAACTGCCCAACAATCAAATACCTAAGGGTCTAGTCCCTTTAGAAAGGTTGTTTGACCATAATGATGTGCCTTATAAGGCTACCCAAAAAGAATACCAATTTGTAGTCTGTAAGCATAATATAGGGAATCCAGATCAACCAAGATACATAAATCTATCCACCCATCTATCTGCTATCCAAAGCTCTGAGTACGACAATTTAATGAAACAATTTTCTAATGTCTTTGCCTTGGAATATAATGACCTGGAGACATATGAAATAAAGATCATCCAACACAAAATCCCTTTAGAGAAAGACACCATCCATTTCAAGCAGAAGATGAGGCCCATAAATCCCTTGCTCCTTCCCCTAGTTGGAAAAGAAATAAAGAAGTTACTGGCTACCAAAATCATTGTCCCTCTTAGATATTCAAAATGGGTAGCTAATTTGGTGGTGTTGAGGAAGAAAAGTGGAGAAATCAGGCTCTGTGTTGATTTTAGAAACTTAAACAAATGCTTTAAGAAAGACAATTATCCTCTACCCAAGATGAAGCATTTGCTGTAGAAGGTCTTAGGGGCCAAAGTGATGTATTTCCTGGATGGATTTTCAGGGTATAACCACGTTGTTGTACATCCAGATGACCAAGAGAAGACTGCATTCACCACTCTTTGGGGCAGATTTATGTACTCTAAGATGCCTTTTGGGTTGATGAATATTGGAGCCACCTTTGAGAGAGCTATGGATATAGCATTTGTAGGATAAAAGGATAAGTTTGTCCTTATCTACCTAGATGATATAACAGTGTACTCTAGCAACCATGATGACCATTTGCAGCATTTGAAGAAAGTGTTCCTGAAGTGCAGAAGTTTTGGGATTTCAGTCAATCCTAAAAAGTCACAGTTTTCTTCAGAAGAAGACAAACTGTTAGGACATGTTGTTTCTGCTGCAGGTGTTTGAATTGACCTAGAAAGAGTAAGAGAAATACAGACCTTGTTTGTGCCAAGATCAAAGAAGGATATCCAGTCCTTTCTGGGCAAAATAAATTTTCTGAGGAGGTTTATCCCAAATTTTGCACAACTTGTGAAGCATATTACTTCCATGTTGAAAAAGGGATCAGAGCTCAAATGGACTAATGCAATAAGAAGATCCTTTGATTCCATTAATAAAGCTATTATGGAAGCTCCTACTTTGAGCAGTCCAAATTACAACAGGGAGTTCCATATATTTTCATTTACCTCCGATGATACCCTTGCAGCAGTTTTATTGCAAGCAAATGAAGAAGGTTCACAGCATCCAGAGGCATGTTTCAGCAAAACCGTAAGGGATGCTAAGTTGAGGTATGATATCATTGAGAAACAGGCATATGCTCTTATAAAATCTTTGAAAGCCTTTAGAATTTACATTATGCATTTGAAGATAATTGCGTATGTACCTTCTACTTCAATTGAAGATTTCCTAACGCAGCCTGATGCTGATGGAAGTATGGCTAAATGGATTGTAAAGTTGATTGAATTCAATATAGAACTGAATCCCACTAAGCTGGTCAGAGGTTAGGGCTTGGCTAGACTAATGGGTGAAGAAAATTGCAGAACGCTGGACATAAATCTCATAAGCACAATTTTAGAAAATGATCAAACAGCAGGAGAAACAACTCAACTAGGGAAAAATAAGTCATTGATGGAAAATCTAGTTTCTTGTGGATGGTATGCTACAATAGTTCAATTTTTGTTGAAGCTAGAATTTCCTCCAGACCTTAGTCCAAGCCAAGCTAGAATTGTTAAACGCAAGGTAGCTAGATATTACGTTAATGAAAATCTTCTCTACTGGAGGGACCGCTCTGGAATACTTTTGAGGTGCCTGGACAAAGAACAATCCATGGAAGTGATGCAGCAGTTTCATTCCAGCCTATGTGTAGAGCGTCATTATTGGAAAACTACAGCTCACAAGATCCTTAGAACTGGTTACTATTGGCCCACCTTGTTTGCTAATGTCTTTTAATTTGTTAAATCATGTGATAGGTGCCAAAGATTTGAAGGGAAATAGCAATTGAAGTCCCTGCCCTTAAAACCCATACATGCTAGTGGCCCTTTTCAGCAATGGGGATTGGATTTCAATGGAGAAATCGATCCACATTCTAGTGGCTAATACATATGGATCTTAGTTGCCACTGATTATTTAACTAAATCGATTGAAGCAATCCCTTCCGAAAAGGCTGATCACCATGTGGTCATGAGGTTCTTGACAGAGAATATCTTCACCAGATTTGGTTGTCCACATAAGATAGTCACAGATAATGTAGCGGCCTTCAAGACAAAATAATTGGTGGACATGTGTAACTCAATGGACATTAAGCTGGTTCATTCAGCCTCATACTGCCCTCAAGGAAATGGTCTAGCAGAATCTTCCAACAAAAACCTGATAAGGATAATTAAAAAGTTGTTGGAAGATAATAAAAATAATTAGGATTCTAAACTCAAGTATGCACTATGGTCTGACAGAGTAACCACCAAGAAATCCATTGGGAATTCTCCTTTAAAACTGGTATATGGCACTGAGGTTGTATTCCCAATTCAGTTAGCCTTCCTTGTGGCAAAATTCTTGCTAGAAGAGTAGAAGGACGAAGAGGACATGGAAAAAAGGATCATTGATCTAGAAGAGGCACATCAGATCAGAGAACAACTAGTTGAAAGGTCTGCAACACATCAAATGAAGATCAAGGAAGCTTTTGACAGGAGGGAAAAAATAGACAATTTTCAAGTTGGAGACATGGTTCTCCAGTGGGATGCACTGAAAGAGAAGAAATGTAACCATGGGAAGTTTGATGCTTTATGGACAGGGCCTTTTATTATTTCTCAAATCCAAGGGAACAATACTTTCATACTGCAGAGTATGGGAGGGGAGATAGTTTTTGATGGCCCAGTTAATGGGCGTTTTCTGAAAATTTATATTCTTTAATCTTTCTGGGCCTTAAGTTTTTAAATATGTTATTTTAATCAGTTTTAGTGTAGACTCAATTAGACTCCATGCCTAATGGAACACTATGAGATTTTGCTAATATGTTTTCATAGGAAAGGCAATGATCTGTAGTTCTTGAGACCCCACAGGAAGGATCTCAACCCCGGAAGGAGCCAGGGTTAGCTCGGCTACATATTGCTAATATTTGAAGATCAGAAAGAAGCTCAGTCCTTGGTTATGCTCCAAAGAAGGCCCACAACAATCATCTTCCTTCTTCTCCTTTATTCAATCTACTCCCTATGAACCCCACTACCTCTACTTTTCCTCTAAAACCTAGCATGAATCTCTATTCCTTCAAGCCCTGAACGCAAAGCTTAAACCCCCATAACACCACACACACACGACCTCGCGCCTTCACAAACCCTCCGCCGCAATCTTAGTCATTGATTTCTGTCACCGCGATCCAACGATCCCCCGTCATATCCGACAATAACACCCATGCAATCAAATCTCCATCGTCTGATCGTCTTCGCTGCAATTAGATGGTGTTTGCTCTCCCCACACCCACAAACTGTTGGGGTGATAACGCACGATGAAAAGTGGTTTCGTCCATCCCCTGCCACCATGCATCACATTCTGAATGGAATCGCACATCGCTTTCCTTTTACCACCTTATGTCCGAAAGCGATGCGACCAAAACAACTTACCGCTTAGCCTCTAGTTGCCACCTGATAACTCCCACTGTCTCCTCCTCCTTAGAGCCATAGGACTTGTATGCCCAAAATCCAACAGTTCACGGTTGCCTTGCTCCTATATCTCTTAATACTCTCTGCCAAGCAATCCCCACCGTCTATCCTCTTGGTCTGACGGTTGATCTTCCTCCTCCATCTGACATGTCTATCTGCCATGTAGTACACATCCATGAACTATTCCATGCTCCCGAAGGATGAAGGTGGTCAGTCTACCAGTACTAGGTGCATTTCCTCCTCAACAACTACATTCAATAGACAATATGGTCGAGAAGGTAAAGGACCAACCTCGAGTAGATAACCACCTTAAAGAGTTATGGGATTTCATCCTATACGACACCTCTAGCCACCCGAGAATGACAGCAAAGCGGCTGGAGGGATTGGATTCATCCATTGAAGCAAGCAAATGCACCCGAGACCCCATCAGGCAGTTAAAGTGGTTGGTGGTCAATTACAACCCCTCCATACTTAGAACAGCTGAGTGCCTTTGTAATGAAACTCTATATATACCTAGAAACAAGAGGTAATCAGGGTTGATGGTTGATGTTTTCATGTAAGGTTCAACCTCTGGAGGTTGTAACTATTTTGATACTTGCAATGTCTCATCCTCATTTTAAGCTAATACAAGTTTCTTTTGTTGTTAATTGCTCACTTTTCACGCTTCTTATTTTCCAAGTTGTGCTTGATATGTTGTATTCTTGAACTCTTGATGTTTAGTATTACAGTAGCTGTCATCCTACCTCTGTGTTAAATTCTTGCATGTATCAGTGAATGAGTTATCTAGGTTTCTGTTCACTTAGTGCCAGAGAGCTATCATTCTGTCTGTGCATTAAGGAATTAGACTTGCAGACTTCTTTATTGGTTACAGCCAGCCATCACATGGTCATGTGCATCTGTTGGTGTGGTTAGTATTCTCCATATTCAAATAATCCTTAAACTATGAGTAATTAGTGGTCTAAAGCCTTGTAGTTTGGGGGCGTTCACGCATATCTGGAGTCAAGCAAAATAGAAGTGGTTATCTGGCTTGAACAAGCATCATTCCTTCCACTCATCCATTTTCAACGATAAGTTGAATTTGTAACGTTTTGAAGCATCTTCGAGCTACAACCTAGGAGAGTTTCTTGGGGTGATAACAGTATTTATATGATTTTCTAGGTATTTGTGACACACATTTAGCTGCTAGCCGACCTTGACAATTTGTTAAGTAAATATAGATAAATTCATATCTCCATAAACACTTTTTAGAATTGGATGATCTTTAGATCAATCCTACACCTCTCGACAAGAGGAATCTATGAAAAATATCAGCTACCATAAATAAGGTTACCCACATGGAGTTTGGCCCTAGTTTCCAATTTTAACAAAAGGAGATCAACACAGGGCTGAGCGTGGTCCCCAATTCCTTGATAGACAAAGGCCCTTGTTCTAAGGGATTCGTACAACAACATCCATCCTATTTGATGGAGGCTCATGGAGAAAGGTGTAAAGGTTCCTTGCAGTAGGAGAAGGGAGTTAGGAAAAAAGAAGGGTTCATCACAGAAGAACAAAGTTCCTAAAGCCACAAGAAGGGATGTTCATTTCTGTGTTTGGTTTTGATATTTATTTGGATGAGGTACTGGAGAAGTTAGAGTTAGGACTAATACAATGCTTCATGGAAAATAGGTTCTCCTAGAAAATCCATTATGACTAGAGGAAATATTTTTTATCTCCTCGTATGGGTTATGCACCTCCATTCCATCTGATGGTTAATGGGTGTATTTCATCATCCTAAAAACGTGTTGAGATATAACAACAATAAACAATTGAAACAAACAATTGAGCAATTTTATTAATACATAAATCTAAGTACATGAATGGAAAGGAATGATAGAACCTAGGTTTGCTAATGCAAGCACACAATACCCAGTTGTATATATAAGCAAACTCCAATTTACATGGCTCAATTAATCCCAACGGACTGCCCAGAAAATTCTGTTGTTGCTACTGGAGGTGAACTATGATTTATACCATCAAATTTTCTCAAAAAATTCTTCAAAGTTAACTAGAGGTTTCTCTCACCCAAATCTACTAAACCTAGAAAAATCTTGGGCTAATTCTTGCTGGCCTAGAAAGTCCCATAATGTGCAAATTACCCCCAAAATAATATTCCTGGTACTACTGCTACTAGATAAGAAACTGAAATTATGACCCCAATAATGCTTGGTTTGACCTGAGAATGCAGCCACAAGTGGATCTCTTATAAAATAGTAAAACCTAGAAAAGGTTTGGCCTAAATCCAAGCTAAAATCAAACCCACAACATCATGCAAACTACCCACTAACCAACAGTTACTCGAAAAATTCTATAAAATTAGTCATATACTCCTCACAACCCAACCAACAAAATGCATAAATCATTCGAAATAATTCCAACTGACCCAGAATGTCCAAGATAGAGCAAATATCCAAGCTACATAGTTTTGCACCCAACAAAAGAGAAACTATTAAGGAATGAGAAAACTCTCCTACAAATGGCTGAGAATTTGTGCAAAAATACCCTATGGAAAATATTTATCCCTCCCAAGTAAAAACTCCTAAAAAATATCAACACCAAACAAATATGAATAACTTTGTTCTCCAGCCCTTGCACATGCTCTATAAGAGAAAATTTGGGCTAGCTAAAAGATACGTAAACATATCTGAAAAATGGTGCCAAACCGCTCCCTTAACTAGTAGAAAATCTCTTGCAAATATCCTAAACCTACAATAGAAAGATGATTCTCCAAATAACCTCCTGAGCTTGTCTTTTACTTGCAAAATAATGAATTTCTAAGTGAATATTCTACAATAAACTCTCAGATTCTCTCCTAGGTTGACACTCGAAGTTCACAGAAGGTAGAGCTGGAAATTTTTCTTGGAAATTCCTTATGCTAAACAACATTGGCTGACTTTGCTATTAAGCTCGAGAAAACTCTCCAAAATTAGAAATAAAATGCCTAAATAGAATGATCAAAATGAGGGTCTAGCTTTCCTTTTACTGTTGTTTTCCCCTCATACCATGCTTTCATTCATCTCACATTATGCTTTGATACCATGGTTTGAATTTTCCCATGCTTTGATTTTTGATTTTAATAATATCTAAAACTTATCTTTACTTCAATTTTCTTATTTTCCTAAGTTACAACCATTGGGTTTTCTCCAAAATTTATTTAATTCCTCCACAACTTATTTCTCCTAATCTTATTTATCTAAAAATATTTATTATTCACCAAAATTGCAAAAGTGAGAATTTCCCTTCACAAAATTATTAATTGGGGACACCAGAGTCCTCTGCGCCAAACATTGCTTCTCATCAAGTAATGTTTGAACAAGTGCCCTCTATAATTGTTGATCACCATTGTAACCACCAATAATACCAAGGTCCCATGTGTATCACTAAGTCATCCCCAATCTCAACATTGTCCTGACATGAAGGAATCCCTCAATACTAGGATTCCAAGCCATCCTAATCAATGTGAAGCACACCTTTCTCCACTCGCTATCCAACCATATATAGGAACCATAAGCCCTTTTCATACTATCAATAACTATACCATCCTGATAATGTAGGATTCTATCTAATTTCCCATGAATCTTCCTTACTATGTAGCCCACCTCATGCACTCCAAGAGTAAACTCTTGAAGACACAAAACAACCCGTGAGGGATGATGTTTCACCCGCATGAAATTCCCCTAAGATCCTCTTGCCGGACAACTTTCCATGCTAGTGAAGTCCCCCATGCCAATAGAAAACCACTAAAACCCAATGGAAGATCTAAATGATCTCCCCCTATAAGAAAAAAGTCACCCCTAAGGGTAGTTGAACAATGAAATCTTGTGATGCTAAGATCCCATGCTAATTTTAGAAGGCCGCCACCATGTTCATGATACACCACTCTAACTATGAAATACTACCCATCGTGCACAAATTGTATCCTCCTCTCTTAGAACCTGATGGTGAAAAATCTTTGAAGAGTAGGCTCATCCTGCCATGGCATCTCCATGATATCAATATCTATCCATTTTTTTCCAATCTCAGTTTGGAATAGTAACAAGGAAAATTGGCATTCCCCTATGAAAATGGCCTTAATGCTCCCTCATATGTCAAACCAAGAATTAGATATGTCACTCTCTACATCGATCCTACTAGTCAAAAAATAAAGTGACCAAACATGCAACCAAATCCTTAGATCCCATAATCATATCAACCATGGCAAAGTATTGACAATTGTTGGAACCAACTCATACCCATTATAGGGACCCTACATGAAATCAATATATGTACTCCATACATCTTTAACCAGTTCAATGTGTGCAAGATTTCCTTGTTCCATCCATACCACACTATGGTATTTGTTATATTGTCCCTTTATGTGATATCCAAAACTGCCTGGAGCATAAAAATCCCCCTAGATGGGTCCACCAACCACTGTATGTGCTCCTAATACATCTCAGAATGTCTCACCCAATAGTTTTTATGCATCCCCATAAATATGGACTCAAGGGTGGAGCACTCCTTACCGCTATAATAGATCAGACCATCCCCAAGTCTACACCTACCAACTCACACCTTGACCATATTCTATGACTAGAAAGCCTCTCTCCTAATGCACTTTGTCCTATCCAATTGTCTAATATGAACCTCCTAGGCCATATTTCTCTTGATGTGAGCATCAAGAGACAATAGCCATGTCCCTTGTGTCAGTGTCAAATGTTCGTGAGTGATAAATGGAAGTTCAAATTCAACTGTGTGATCAAATCACTTTCTAAATATCGGTGTGCCAAACCCAATGGTGTGTCAAAAATTCCCATCAAGGGCTCTCTATGTTGGAAACACTCTAATAACCTGTTGTGCATCATCATTCTTTGCTATACAAAAATATGTACCCTTACACTCCTCTACATAGCACTGAATTCCCAGGCCCAAATCCATGCACCACTAGATAATGATGCTTACTTTCATATCACCTTGTACCATATGGAATCCCATATGTGTAAATAAATTTCTCACTCCACTAGCAAACTTGATGTTGTGTAAGTTTCTACTTCTACTCCAAGGTGCATATCCATGCACCAAACCATACTGTCATGCATCTACGCCCTCACCTACAAACCACTACTTGATGTTGCATGCTCCTAGCCGCTACTAGATTCCATGATCTAAAGCAGAGATAGTACGTGTCGGCCCACACCCTATTGGTATCATCACCTCCATTATCACATCACCATACCCTCTTATGTATGGGTCTCGCCTCCAAAATCTCCTGAGATACATGAGAGGTGAATCCCCTTATGTACTAGTAGTGATGACACCACTTTGGTGCTCCTCCATGACCACTATGCCCCACATAACTCGGTAGAACCCTCAGCCCCATCCAAGGTACTCTTTGGTGGCCTGCCAATGCCACCTCCTTTGAGAAACTCTTATTGGAGTATGCTAATCATCATATGAGTCCATGCACAACAAACATGCTCAAACAAATCATGGAGTCTACCTGTTGCGCAATCGATCCAACCTATTACTAGTGCTGATTGAGATATGAAAGTCTGTAGATGCTCAGTCACTAGATTTGTCACAACGCTAGTGTTCTCACCAACCAAATCCATGATGTGGTGGAGAATCCCACCTATATCCCAACAACCATCATCCTTCATCTCATGTATATGGTAGGAATCCCCTCCTCATTCCCAATGCCAAGATGGGCCTCTAATATCCCCAACGTCTGGAAGATCCTACTACATTTTACTCCCAACTACCATCATCTCCATAAATCTAGCCCACAACAATGGGCTACAACTTAGAAGCCCACCCCATCCAAACTCAAGGGCAAGGTTGCATGTGTACCCATATGCACAACCAATCCAACATGTGAACATTACGCCTGAAGAAAATTATGTTGCCTCATCTCATAATCATCATCAACACATGAGATATACTTAGGTAACTCTTCCTCTCCCTCCCCAATTTGCACAAATAACCTAATAGTGTTATCATCCCTACCTATGTATGCTCGAACCGAGGTGCTCTGACACTCCTATGTGTACTCCTCTAACATTACCATTAGGGATCCAATCTTCCCCAACACGATTTAGCTTGGTAATTGTCTTGGCATAGAATTATCTCATGTCATCAAACTCCTTATTTTGTAGAATAGTCTCTCAAACTATCATGGCCTTATTTTTCAATTCTAAAAGGCAAACTTGGAGCTGACAAGACTATTATGGGTGGTTAAAATTTGTAAACTCAGTCACATCTATAGGTACGTTTCTGTCCCCTGAAACCTCATCAACTAGCGATATATCTCCTGGAAACTCAACAATGGTGGGTAATTGTGTGTTCCCTGGCACCTCATCAATGGTGGTATGTTCAATTATGTCCACTAATGTTTCAATTAGGGTTACCAAAGGAAACTCCAACAAGGGTGGCTCTCGTGTCACACTAGGTGTATACACATTCTCCTCACAATCCTATGTGCCCTAAATATCCTACTCAAACTCCTCCTCAAGCTCGTTGTCAGTGTGCCCGTGCCCTAAGACCCACAATAAGAATTAAGATCTCCTCTTGGCATCATCATCTAACTGCTCTCATCATATCCATTCCTCTTGAGGAGGCTTGATGCCCTGATTCTACTCACTTTTAGCACATGGTGTAAGTGGCTTCATTCTCGTGCCATGCACACCTCTAGTGCATGAATTATAAGGATGAAGATAGTTCGGTTTTATTCCCTTACAAATACACAATTGGACTAACATATCTATCATCTCTTAATTGTTTCTAAGGATATCCTCAATGATTTCCTGTGTGCTCCCCTTTTGTACCATTTTAACATTGACAAATTTCACCAATCATTGTGCATGCATGTATAAACCTCCATGATCTTGTCAGGTTCCCCATGGTTGGCCAAGATCATGCTTTGATACCACTGTATTTTTCTGAATGGAAATTTACAACGAATAACAAAGATATGTAAAAGGAAGCAACAACAATAAAAAGGTATGTACATGGTTATTAATAATGTATATTTGATATTCTTTCCGTGAAGTTCAAGACTATCTCATATATTTTCTTGTAAGATATCATACTTGTTATTAATAAAAAATTATGTTTTTTCTAAATATATTCACTAAATATCTATTACTTTGACTAGATCAATTTTAGAAAGAAATATGAAACAAATATGTTGTATGATATATATACGCTATAAAACTTATATCTTATATCATTTTGAACAAATTTATTTTGAGAAAAATATGAAACATATATAATAGATTGCTATACTTTACATATTCGTTTTAAGAAATTGGGAATATATTTATATTGTTACATATATAATAGATAATATACCTAACTTATATATTTTGATAAATTGTAAGTGTTATAATATATTTATTTGATTATCTCATATTATTCCTGTAAATCTTTATTTTAAATTAAAATAATATTAATGTTTAATTAATTATATTATTAATAATTTAGGTTTTAAATATATATATATATATATATATAATATATAATTATATATATATATATATATATATATATAGTAGATTTTCGTATTTTATATTTATGTTTTTATTAATATTTAAATATTTTATTTAGTTAAATATGCTATAGTCAATTAATTAACAAAAAAATATATTAATTTAGATTAATTGAAATATAAATAATTTTTTCGAATATAAATATATTTAAAAGATGTAAAATATACTTAAATCATAATATAATGAATATTTGAAAATATTTTAATTTAATTATTTTATATTCTGAATTTTTATATGATATGTAAAGTTATTGTATTTCAAAGTCTAAATTCATTCATCCCCAGTGGGATTGAGATCCTTGGGAATTAGTCCGATGGGGATCCATGCCCACCACCTCAGGCTAGATGATATTGAAATGCATTAATGTTAGGGGTTGGTATGACCACCCCATTAATTCATTCTCATGTGAATTCATCTCCTTCATGTTAACTCAGCCTGTGAGGTGGATTTCTATGTTGTTAGAATGAGGAGTTTATCCCACTACTGAAATGATTATTATGCTTAGGTTTTCAAGCCCTACAATCTATATGAGACAAGAACCAAAACATTGTTTCTCCCTTTAGCTAATCAAACAAATCATCGATCTGAGGTAATGGATACATGTTCTTGATAATCACCCTGTTCAAATTCTTGTAATCAATGCACAATCTAAGAGTACCATCCTTCTTCTTTACAAAGAACATTGGTGCACCTCAAGAGGACAAAATTTTCCTTATCTATCCATTACCAAGCATCTCTTTAAGTTGCAACTTCAATTCCATCAACTCTAGAGTACTTATCTAATATGACACATTAGATATTGACGCTTCCCTTGGTATCAACTCAATAAATAAATCGGCCTCTCGATGAGGAAAAAACTCTAGAATCACTACAAGAAACACATCTCGAAATGGATACCAAGATATGATAGTTCCTCAATACTTCATCATCCTCAACATCCTTCCCTTTGTCAACAAAAACATGAATTGCAAACAATACACACGCTTTCCTAAAACTACGCTTAGCTTGCATAAATGTAACCATTCTTACTAATCTAGGCTTCTTCTTTACCTACAATATTCTCTTTTCCCCATCATAATCCAAGCACTCAATTTCCTTCTCATAGCAATATACCTTGTTCATGTAAGTAAACAACCAATATATGCAAAAAAAACATGTTATATTCAACCAAAGGAAGAACATTTAGATTTGCTAATGTAGACATACCATTAAGATCAAATGCACAAGATCTCACCCAGTGGTGAACTCTTCTCTTGTTCCTTGTTGCTAACTGCACCAACCAAGATTCTACATGCACTTATTTATCAAAAAACATTGATCCTACATGTTAGGACTATCATAACTATAATTAGATCAAGCATCAATGAAAATGGAAAACACTTGATCCCAAATCTTACCTTTTGTCTAAATAATAGATGCTTGATGGTATTACTTCCTATAATAAAGTGTTGAATAGATTTGATGAATGCTCTGACCATCATCCCCAACTGTGAGCACATCCTAAGAACTATAGATTTCTGGCTTGCCACCATAACACAATGTAAAATCCTTCTTGTGATGGTATTTACCACAAATCCAACACTTCAACGGTTCCCTTGAATTTCCTTTATTGTGTTAGTCTCCATGTTGAGACCCATATCCCTTCTCAGTTGCATTAAAATTCTTATGAGGGGTTTCACTTTCTTCTCACCTACATGTTGAGATCTTCTTCACTTCTTGGACAATTTTCCTTTAGTTTTCTCACTACCTTTACAATCATGTTTGCACTCACGATTGTAGTTCAATAGTTCATATCAATGATCTAACTTCTTGGGAGATTCATCCAATGATAGAGGCTCATCGAACTCAATTGGATCTTTGAATGACAATGGAAATCCATTGATGAACCCTTGGATCTTCCTCTTTCTCATACTTGAGATAAGGGACATACCTCGATAACTTTAGAAATTTGATTGTATACTCTTCATCTATCATAGAACCCATCTTGAGCCCGTAAAACTCGTTAAGCTTTCAATCATAACAACTTTCAAGCAAGTACTTCTTCCTCAAGAAATTTGTAAACTCATCCCAAGTCAACTTCTCTTCTCTAACGTCTCTGACATTCTTGAGATATTCCCACCAGATATCTTATTTTCCTTTGAGACTAAAGGTGGCTATCTTTGATTTTATGTTCTCTGACAAGTCATGCAATCTGAAGAATTTCATCATGCCAAGTAGCCATGCTTTTACATCTTCTGATTTCTTCAACTCGCCATCAAAATTAGGAGGCTTGGATTTCTTCAACTCCTTCTGAAAATACTCACTCCTCCTATGATGTTGACGATAATGGCAATGATGTCTTCTACAAGAAGAGTTAGAATAAAACCCATGCATACTAGTCCTCTTTTTAAGTGTATTTAAGAGTTTGTCACCCTTCACTGTGTCTTCCCTATCCAACATGTGCTCTTTTTGAGACTTTATACCATCTTCCCCATTAGTATTTTCCTCCTTCCTATCTTCATTTTTTAACGCAAACTATCCCTACTTTTGCAACCCTAAAAGGCTCTAAAGAATAACTACATTGACTTCAAATTTCATCTCTTGAGCCCTTCAAAGTTTTTTTTTGTGCCTCAATCAACCTAATATTATGTTCTTTGAAACTTCAAATCTCTTCCCTTAGAATCCTCATTGTTCTTGCTAGATCAAGAGAATACTCTTCTCAATGTTGTTCGACATACATCTCCAATTACACTGAATTCACATCAGGCCCATAAGGGAAGTCATGTGAATTGTATTCCACCATTATGTTCCTCATCACTAGTCTTGTATTTCCTTAAAACATGCCATGTTAGAAAAACCAAATAGAAAACACAATCAAAATCATACGCCAATGTATCTTAGGGGAGGTTATCTCATCTACACATGTCATTCCATATTAACAAAATATATAATTATAGTTACAACATATCAACATTATTCATGATAACGAAAAACTGTAATAATAACCACATGCGTGATAGCCATAACAATCTGCATGTCCAAGATGTCCAATATTGTACACCTCACTTTGATACCACTCTATCACACGGATAACATAGAAACATTTACAGAGAATGAAACTACTCTGATACCACACGAGAACATCCCACCCCACATTTACCTACTTTTACAATCTCTCCAAGGTAAAAATGAGTTGATATTTACTATGACGTGACCTAATCTAGAGGCTCCAATTATGGAAGTAGGGTGTACAAACCAAAAACTTATTGATACCTCTCCACAACACCAGATCAACCAAATGTTAGCCAACAACCTCTAGTGGTTAGAGCTTGACCTAGAACTTATTTTAAATTAAGCTCACATCCCATCCACATGCACTCCAAGTTATGCATGTAGTTAGAAAGCTCTAGCTGCATGAATGGGCCTTCGTCTATGTGATTATAGTTGAAAATTCCCAAAACTATGCATGTGCTTGTGAAATAGGTTCCACATTTTTAGGGATGGTGAAGGCCACTTACTAGAATTTCCTAGAACTTTCCAGAATCAAATCTAAGGCAATCACAAGTCTACACAAGATATACTAGGCTCCAAATTTACCCAAACATAACTCATATATTATAAAAATTTCTTCAAACATATGGAAAACATACTAATTATAGTTCATAAATGCATATTTCTTCATTATCTTCAGTTCGTTAAAAAATCATAAAGAAGGCTCAATTCCCTCTCTAGCTAGTTGCAACAAAAGTTTCTTAACTCATGCATTCATATAACCATACAATAACTTATCAAATCATGAATTTGATCCATAATAAGAGAACATAATCTAATCATGTCGATAGCCAATATTTAACAAAAAGGAATTTATCACAAACGAGTCATAAAATCAACACAGTAACCAATGCATGTGCTCATTAACTTCAATAACAATCAATACAGAAATACATATGCAAATTCCAGCCAAGTCAGGGGCTTCCACGTACCAACCAACCATAGATTGTGTTGAACCAAATATTACTTTCAGCTAATCAGACTTGTGCCATATTATAAGCATGAATGTGGGATATCATGGGAAAACGAAAGAAAACCAACCAGATCTTGAAGAGGTTAAGCAACCTCAACCATCAACCATAGTGATTTCACCTAAACTGGTCCATAAATCACCAACCAACAAATATTAGATGTCTTAAAGTTTCTTCACCATACCCAGAGGAATTTTTATGTCACCACCCACCTCTAAAGGGACTCTCAGATAAAACCATCTCCACCCCCAACCCATGGGATTTTCCTTAGACCACCTCACTTGGATCCAAAACCTTTTGGAAATCCAAAGCTGAACCAAGAATGAATCATGTAACACCATGGCTATCTACGAAATGGAAAAGTAAGGCTAAAACCACCATCAATCTAGGAAAATTCCGTGGCAATAATAAAAAATACCCATGTAACCAAATGCATGCACCATGCATTCAAATCCCAACAAGGAAATCACACAGGAAACCTATTACCTAGAAAATTCTCTTGTTGCAGTTGTTCTTTGAGTCTTCTCCTTACACTCCCATGTTTTCGTTTGCTTGTCCTTTACCTTCATTTTCTTTATTGCTTCCCTCCAAATGATTTCTCTCTCTCCTCTTAGATCTCTCTTTCTAAGATTGATCCAAAGCTAAAACTAAGAAAAGTTGTGAATTGTTTCTCTAATGCCTTTCTATCATTGATGTCTAGTCTTTTCCTTTCCTTTTTCCTTTTCCTTTCCTTTTCCTCTAATTTGTCTATAATTTCCCTTGCATGAATATTTATGTCACTTCATCTCCCTTTTCTTCTATTTTCCTTTATTCATTTAATTAATTTCCATTAATTACCTTTTTCCTTTGCCAATTCCATTGTCAATTTCCATAGCCATTAATTAACGACAAGTGATGCCCACTACAACGTTTCCCTCCTATTCAACTTGGAATACATGTCTCGTGACCTTGGTCTTATTTTTTCATTTAATGTCCTTTATGACATGAAACTTTAACCTGGGGCTGTGACGCTGGTATTTTTGGATGACTTTTTGGTGTATTCAAAGAATGAGAAGGAGCATGAGGACCACATGAGCGATATGCTACAATTTCTCAAAGAGCATAAATTATGTGCCAAGCTTAGTGAGTGTGATTTCTTGCAAAGTCAATTTCATAACTTGGGTCATGGAATCTCAAAGAAAGGAGTGGTTATGGATCTGGAAAAGATCAAAGTGATAATGGATTGGCCCACACCTCAAAATGTGACAAATGTTAGATCATTTAGTGGGTTGGTTGATTATTATCGAAGGTTCATTTGAAACTTCTAAAAAAATTGGCATGCACCATTGTGTTACAAAGAGAAGGAGTGAAATTTTAATGTACTCCTAAATGTGCAAATATTTTTGAACAATTAAAGACTTTAATCATATGTGCAGCTACCTTAAGAATATTTTACCTAGAAAAGGATTTCATTGTTTTCACTGACACCTCTAAGGATGGACTTGGTTGATTCCTGATGTAGCAAGACAATGTAATTAGCTATGTATCCTCTAATTTGAATGAGCATGAAGGGAACTATGTCAGTCATGACCTAGAATTGGAAGCCATTTTCCATGATTTAAAAATATGGAGGAATTACCTATTGGGAAGAAGATTTGTGTTGATGATAGATAAAAATGGTTTGTAATACTTTTTTGACATGCCCGAGAAGAAGGCTATACAATCAAGGGGGCTAGGTTTGATTAGTGAAATTGACATTGAGATTAAGAATATCAAAGGAAAAGAGAATAGGGTGGTAGATGCACTCAGTAGAAGTTTGCAAGAGCTTCACTTAATAGCCATAATAAATTTCTCCTGTGACATCAAGGAGAAGATTCAAAAAGAGTTGATAAATGATGAAAATTACCAACATGCGATGAAGTGTTGGAACAAACATCCAGATGGGTCTGTAATAAGAACATACCGGCTCAGTGGTGATGGAATACTAATATTCAAGAATAGGAAATATATACCCAATATCAATGATTTCAGGAAGCATATCATGGATGAAAAACATCTTACTCAGGTCACCCTATATATCAAAAGATGATGACAAATATAAAGAGGATATATTTTTAGCCTGGAATGAAGAAAGATATTGATAAATATCTTGCAAAATGTTTGGAATGTCAACAATTGAAGGTAGCGTGTAGGAATCTACTTGGGACTACTACAACCAATACCAATTCTAGAATGAGAATAAGATATCAGAACCATGGATCTAATTAAAGGTTTGTCCAAAACAACTAGACATCATCATGTGATTATGGTGGTAGTGGATAAGTTGAGCATGATGGCTTATTTTATATATGTTAAAAGTACTAGTAATGAAATTGATATAGCCCATATTTTTATAAAATATATATTTAGGTTGCATGGAATACCTAAAAATATAATACTATATATGAGTTGATGGTAGAAAATGACCTCATAAACATGTGAGGGAAACAGCTTGGTCAAAGCACCCACTAAGCTCTTATCTATTTGGTGTAGTGGTTCTAACTTGTTTTATTGGGTCCTGTTACCCTCTCTCCCTCCTAGTTAGCTTATAGCATGTCTATTACTTAGCAATAGAAAAATAAAAATATAAACTGCCCTCTTGCAAAGTTCTTGCAAGAAAGTGATCCTTAAGGAGACTCTATGACTTAGCCAAGCAGTAATGAAGTTCTTCCCCTGGGTAAGGGGACTTCTAGAATGAAAATTTCAATCTAAATGTAGGTTTAATATAATATGAAAGTAAAACAAATCCTATCTTGAATTGGGAAAATGATAGCCCTCTCTCAATTCGAATGCATATGAACTAACTAATCAGATGAAGAAGATTGTTTATATGATTGAATCCATTATATAATTTTCATTAATTAAAGAAGTAGTTCATTCAATTAATGAAAGAGAAAACAAAATGGGAATGTATTTAAACAATAAATAGTTCCTACCCAATACATTCCTATCTCAAAGAAATCATTATTAATTATAATTATGTTCTACTCCTCATAGATAGCTCTTATAGAGCTTCAATAACATAAAACAATAGATATTACAATAGTGCTCAATATTAGAATGTCGTACACTATTTCGAACAAGAATTAAAATCAATTGCAAAAAAATTGATAACAAAATGTTTAATTTATAGCCTAGACAATAGTGCAAATGAAATGAAAATTAATTAAAAGAATACCAAACTCTCATTGCAAAAAATTTTAGTCCTTGAGTAGCTTAAACTCCTTAGAGAAATTACCAATATTAGAACAAAACAATTTTCTCTTTCAGAATTAAAATACTCTATATCTCCATAATTCAATTCACAATACATTACAATAGTGCAAAGGCACACCGAGAAAATTCATAGATTTTTTCCCTAACCGTACATCTGAAGTTTTCCCCTATCCTACAACTATAATATCCTATCACAATACTATGTTTAGAAGAGGAACCCCTTCCTCATTTTATAACCTGATATTTAGTAATTACAAGAAATCTCGTAAATAAAGAGCTCTTGAGAGTAGTTTGGAAATCCTAAATTAGAGCTGAAAATTACTCATTTTTATCTTTTTTCATCTCTTTCAATTGCTCCAAAATGTCTCAAATATGAACCTCTCCTACTGATCCCCTGCTACAAACTAATCAAAACTAAAAATAAAAATAAATTAAACTGCAAATCAGAAATAAAAAAAAAAACAAACTCTCATGAAATTGCTAAATTAAAATAAATAGAATCTAAACAAATTCCAATATGTGATTGCTTCTAATGGATATGATTATCCTTTGAATCAATAGTGGAGAACGAATAAGTGACAATATCTTTCCCAAGCCAATGGAATTTTCCCAAATCGAATTTGAAAAACTAATTGTTGTTGCAAATTCGCCTCTTTGTCTTATGATGAATTTTTAGGCCATTAAATGATTGATTTTTATAAACTTATCAGTCACATATGATTCTCAATAGTCTTAGCTTTCCAATGATCTATTGTGAGCTTCCTTTGGCTAAATAAATATTGAGATATGCTACTCCAAAGAGAGGATATTAAAATTACTAGAATTCTAGAAAAACGTATGCTCGGGCCAAAAATGGACAATTTAAGTAAAAATCCTCATCCAAACTAAATTAATAATTATAATTAACTATAAAATTAAAATTAATTAAGAATTAACTAATTACAATTATTGAATAAATTATATACAAATTAAACTAATTCAATTAATTTACAAATTATTTTTAATTAAGATATATTAAAGTGGCTTTGGATTTCATGAATAACTGAGAGTAAATAGGAGGGGAGGGCTTTATATCATTATATGAATTACGAGGCATATGATGTGGATCATTTCAGAGGAGAATTGGAATAGGAGATACGATCAGAGGAGGTTTTGAAATGGGAGGTTATGTTATTGAAAACTTCAAAGGTCCCAAACTAGAGTGGGAGTTGAGATATGAGTATCGAGCATCGGATTTAACGAGTATTTCAGATATGAGAAAAGAAAGTTCCAAGATCGAATGGTCCTGAGGTCTGGAGGTGTAATGTCCAGATATGTATTTTCGGGGTTAGGAACCACCGAAGGTTTTTTTCACAAGATATGGATTTCAAAGGTCTCATTTCAGAATTTTTATAAATAGGAGTTACAGAAATGAAAAGTTGTAAAATAGGGAGGCCCGAAATGAGGATGGACTAGGGTGATGAGGGGGTGAGGTATAGGATTTCAAGACTTGTGGTGTCACGGATAAAATAAAAAGGAGTTTTTAAATGAAGAGTTCTGATGTCCCGAAATGTGAGGGAAGGAAGGATATATCAGGAGGCATCTCTGAAGGGTAATTTCGGGGGGTTTTACAATAAGTGTTATGACATATAGAGTCTTGAAAAGGGAAGGGAAAAAGGTAGGTGAGGTGAGATGAGGCCCACGTGGAGTGGGACCTTCCCAACATAAAATACAACCACTATATTGATATCAGTCTTGATAACTTTAAAAACTTCAGCTACTTATAATTTCAGAATTTCAGAGGTTATAATTTGGAATTTTAATTTGCTTCCGAAATCAGATATAATATAATTTTAACTATTCTACAACCATTAGTTATAGTGGTTTTGTAGGATTTTTAGTGAAATAAAATAATAATTTAATTAAAGTTAACTAGAATTTAATATTATGATTAGTTTACTAAAATAACATAAAATTAATATACAATTTGTATATTTTTTGCTTAGAGGTGGTAAAAAATATCAAATACATTTGATGGGCACCATTTGCAAATCATGCATCCAAATGAGATGAAATGAAAACCGATCGAAATCTAGAGAAAAAAAATAAACATAATGAAGCAATCTTAATGGAAATCCAAATAAAATGGAACTCTCACAAAATTGTCGAATCCTTAACTAAAAAAAGATATCCTTTTTTGTTGGTTTCAGAACCCAATTTACCTTTATCACTTCATACCATCATTAGACTGATGGTAAAAGAGAGAGAGTGTAAATAAACTATTGGAGGCAATGATAAATATTTATTAATGCGTCAACCTAGGATGTGGGAAGACTACCTTCCAATGGTAGAAATTACATACAATAATGGTTATCAAGTGTCATTGGGAATTAGTCCCTTTGAGGCACTTTATGGCATAAAATGGAATGCCCCTATCAGTTGGGATGACCCTGTAAGTGCAATAATTGTTGGGCCATATTTACTTAAACAATCGGAGAAGGAAAATAAATATCACGCAAAATTTAAATGCAACCTGAGGTAGGTGGAAAGATTATGTAGTCTGGTGGAGAATTCACAAAGAGTTTCAAGAAGGAGAACATGTTTATATCCATGTTAATCCAAATAAGAAATCATTAAAAATAGGCTCATGTTCCATGGTGGAACCAAGATGCTATGGGTCATTTGATATCTTAGAGAGAGTGGGTCTAGTGGCCCATAGATCTTCCTTTCCAACCATCATGAAATATCACAATGTTTTTCATGTTTCCTTTCTTAAGAAGTATGTTCATGATGGTACTCATGTTATTGACTAGTATTTGCTACATGTGGAGCAAGAGGGAGAGATCCGAACATAACCACTATCCATCCTGGATTGGAGGCAACTGACACTCTGGAATATTAAAGCATGTCAAGGTGAAATGGAAGCACTTTCGAACTCATGAATCCATTTGGGAGATGACAAAGAAAATAAGGGTGAAATACCAATTATTTTTTATTGAATAAAGAAAATGTAAGAGTTATACATAAATCTGATTTTTGTTTGTTTTCATGCCAATAAGAACACTAAGCATGGTGTTCACTTTAAGTGGGTGGGGATTTTAACACCCCTCGTACATTTCCCCTAATTTTTGTAATGTAATGATGTAATGGCATAAAGTGGGGAACCACATATCCATGATCTATGAGGAAACAGGGAAGGTAAACCAAGTGTGGTTAACTAGTAACTTAATATTAATTTTATGGTGCAAATAATGAAAAAAATAAGAGGAAGGGTCCAAGAGGAACATGAAGAGACCCATGAGGAAATGATAACTATTTTTTAATATAGTAATGTGGGGGTTGAACCTTTTTTTGATGGAACTAATTAGTAAATATAGAAAGAGATATGAGTTGAGGGAATGGGATTCCATGAAAGAGAAAATTGTGATCATGAGAGCAAGAGAAAGAGAAGAAAATATAATTAGTGATTTCCAACGGACTAGCTCAGAAAGCACTCATGGTGTTAGGACCCTATAATATTAGTGATTCCCCACTACTATTGTCATTCTAGGCCTTATTGTTATTGTTGTGCACCTATTCTCCGCATATTTTTATTATTGTGCCCCATAAAAGCCCACAATTGTTATTGTTGTGCCCTTATATTATTATTGTTATGTCGACTTTGATTATATTATGACCCCTTAGACTCCTATATATAGGAAGGAGGTTTTGTTATTTGTATCATCCAAGAATTGTTCATTTCTATAATGTAAAGTAGGTTCGCCACTTGAAGAGGCTTAGTTTGAAGTCATTGATCTATCTTTTCTTATATTTTGTGAGTTGGTTGCATAAAAATTGGTATTAGAGCACTGGATTCTAGGGTTTCGCTGCCTCAAACAGGCCATTGTGGAATTTTCTCTATAAGTTTTTTCTATGATGTTTCAAAAGCTAAATGTAAAACCCATTTGCACTAAAATATTGATGAACCTCGGGTACTTATTTCAAATCTTGTCTCGCTGTAGCTTCGGAGATATGATCCATGAAAGTTAGGGCTTTTGCAGGCTCCTGAATTATATCTCAAGTAGGTGACCTGGGGAAAATTGTCATAAATTTTTCTCTAAGAATAAGATTGAAATTTCATAACAAGTTATAAAAATAAGATGGCCTGCGATTTTCTATTTATCAAGTTTAGGACCTAAGGTCAAAACAGTGACATGTGGCACTTTGTACAAGTTTTTTCTTCTTAACCAGTCTATAATCAGGTCATCGTGGGATATTTGACATAACTCTTTGTTGGAGAATCTAATATTGAACAAACTTGTAAGGTCTGAAAGAGGACGTAGAGGGCTATCGCAGGACGAAATTTCAAACTTTGGGGATCAACAATGACAAAGATACAAATTGAAAAAAGGTGTGTAGTTTTTTTTAAGCTTTGTGTAAGTTTGATTTGAAAAATTAGTTTGAAGTAATTCAAAGGGCATAGTGAAGAATAATTATCATTAATTTTTGCCTCAAATAAAGAAAGTGAAAACACCTAGTAAGAAACCTGAAATCTGTCACATGACTCATGAAGAAGAGGAAGAAATGCAACATGATATATCAAAATTATGAGACCAATCCCAACAAAATTCACTCTCAAAAAAAGTAACTGAAGTTAATATTGATGGTTTAAAGAAAGGCGTGGAAGCTAAGATGGATGGTGTGGAGGCTAAGATGGATGGTTTAAATAAAGGTGTGGAAGTTAATATGGATGGTTTAAAGAAAGACATGGGAGTTAAGATGGATGGTTTAGAACTAAAGATTGAAGATTTGAAGAAATACATGGAAGGTTTGAAAGGAGGTTTGGAAAATTTGCTACAAGAAATTCTTCCTAATTTTGAAAAGGTAGTAGAGGAAACTCATAATGAGAACAAAAGAAATGTTAATCATGATTTCATAGAATCTAACACTAGATTGAAGACCCACCATGTTCCAAAGATCGATATGAGGAAGTTTGATGGAAAGGATCCTGTAACATGGATACTACAGATGGACAAATATTTGGATCTCCATAATGTGAAAAACACACAAAAGTTATGCATTGCAACTTTATATTTGGAAGCAAATCAGTTTGTATGGTATTAATGGCTTTTCTCTCGTAAACAAATTTTAACTTGGAAATTTTTATGGAAGAAATGATAGCACATTATAAGGATACAAAAAGAAACACCTTTGTTAGCCAATCGATAAATCTCAAACAAAAGTGTTCAATGAGCACTTCCAAAAATTGAATATTAGGGTAAAATATATTCTAGAGGAGCATAGGATTGATGTGCTCATAAGGACTTTAAAGGATAAGATCCAACATGAGGTTCACCTTGGGGAACCTGATTCATTAAAGAAGGCATTCAGGTTGGCAATAAAAATGGAAAGAAAAATTATGGAAACAAGGAAGCCTACCACTCACAACAATAAAGATGGAAGTGTTTTTGCCCCTAACCTTCCACAACCTACAAGCTTGACACCCCAACAATTTGAATAAAAAGTAGCAGAAGGGCTTTGTTACAGTTGTGACAACAAATACACTAAATTTCATAGGTGCGCTGAGAAATTATTTTACATACATTCTGAAGAGGAGGAAGAAAAGGAACAATAAATGCCAAGAAAAGAGGATATACACTAGGAACAAACCCTAGAGAAAGTTGAAATGAATCCAACCATATCTTGTAACGAATTGGCCATAATTACCACTCCTCAAACTATCAAGATAGAAGGAAATATCAAGAAGAAAAAGGTAATAGTGTTGGTTGATTCCGGTAGTACCCATAATTCTATTCATTGTGAGATAGCCAAGGAATGTAATTGCTTCCTATATCTAGCACCATACTATCAAGTGATGGTTGCAAGTGGAGGAAACATAAATTGCTATGGAAAATGTCATAATATCAAGCTATCCATGGGAAAATATGTATTGAAGAGCCCGATGCTTTCCATTCCAATGGGTGGTGTTGATGTTGTATTAGTAGTCCAATGTCTACAATATTTGTGTAGGATAGCTTTTAATTTTCAATAACTTTTCATGAAATTTTCTTCGAAAGGAAAGGAAGTTGAATTATGGGGTATCAGAGGGAAACTGTGAATGCTAATCAGCTCTAACAGAATGAAAAATATTCTAAAGAAAGAAAAACGAGGCATAATTTCAAAATTATGTTTGCTAGAGGTTCCCACAATGAAATCATTTATTTCTCCAGATCTCCAAAAAGCCTTGGACAATCATTCCAATGTATTTGAGACTCCCAAAGGCCTCAAACCTATTCGTGATCATGATCATGCTACTCATTTGATTTGAATAAGTATTCCTCTAAAAATCAGGCCTTACCCTATACTCAAAAGAGTGAAATTGAACGTACGGTTGTCAAAATGCTAGAGGTTAGTATAATTCAACCTAGTCAAATTGATTTCTCTACTCCAGTAATATTGGTGGACAAGAAGGATGGATCATGGTGCATGTGTTTGGATTATAGGGAGCTCAACATTCTCATTGTTAGGGAAAAATTTCCCATTCCTTTCATTGATGAATTATTGGATGAATTGCACAGATCAATTTAATTCACCAAGTTCAATCTTCATTCAGGATATCATCAGATCCGAATGAAGATTGAAGACATTCTGAAAACAACGTTTACAACTCATGAATGTCATTATGAGTTTTTGGCCATGCCTTTTGGCCATACCAATGCACCTTCTACATTTCAAGGATTGATGAAATCCATTTTCAAACCCTTCCTTGGAAAATTTGTGCAACTATTTTTGATGATATAGTAATCTACAACAAGTCTTGGAAGGATCATGTTCAACATGTTGACAGTGTGCTAAAACTACTTGAGGAGAAACAATTATATGCAAAAGCTCCAAATGTTTCTTTGGAGTACAACAGGTGGAATATCTGGGTCAAATTCTATCTCATGAAGGTGTTAAGGTAGACCCTAGCAAAATTAGATCCCTTAAGGAATGGAAATCCCCACATCCATAAAGCATCTATGAGGATTTCTTGGGCTGACAGGGTATTATTGCAAGTTTGTTAAGAATTATGAGAGAATAGTAACACATCTAACAACATTATTGAAGAAATATGCTTTTTAATGGACTCCTAAAGCAACGAACGCCTTTGAACATCTTAAAGAGGCAATGTGCCAAGCACTAGTCTTAGCTATGTTGGACTTCACAAAAACCTTTGTTATGGAATGTGATGGCTCAAGACATACAATTGGTGCTATTTTAGATCAAAAAGAAAGGCCCATTGATTTCAAAAGTCATCCAATCAAAGGAAAGTATCTACATAAAGCTATTTATTAGAAGGAAATGTTGGAAATACTCCATGCACTTAAGCAATGAAGAGCCTACCTAATGGGAATACACTTCAAGGTAAAAACCGATCATGATAGTCTTAAATACTTTTTGGAAAAAATATTATCTTCAAATACTAGAAAAAAGGGTCACAAAAATGTTGTGTTATGACTTTGAAATCATCTACAAAAAGGGGAAGCAAAATGTTGTGGCAGACGCAATCTCAAGAAAGGATGAGGATGCGGAAGCATAGCTTTGTGCCATTTCTATTATCCAACCAGATTGGATAGAGAAAGCAAGGGATGAATGGAAGAATGATGAGAAATTTGGGAACTCATTCAAAAGGTACAACAATATCCCAGTACATCTGATAAATTTAGCTGGAAAAATGATTCATTATGGTACAAATATCACTTATACCTATGTAAGAATTCCCAACTCAAACAAAATATTCTTATGGAGTTGCACACCCCTCCCTTAGGAGGCCACTTAGGATTTTTAGAAACTTACCACAGGGTTTTGTAGGATTTTTTTTTGGGATGGCATTGACTCTAATATTCAAAATTTTGTGCCTAAATGTTGGCTTTGCAACAAAACAAAATTGAAACAATTAACACCCCATGTCTATTACAACCTTTCTCCATTCCAAGCCAATGTTGGGAGGAGGTTTCAATGGATTTTTATCACAGGTTTACCAAATTCTGGACGAAAGAGTGTCATCATGGTGGTAGTTGAAAAGCTTACAAAGTATGCACACTTTTGTGCATTATCTCATCCATTTAAAGGCAGTACAGTTTCTACTACATTTATGGAAAGAATTCAAAAACTACATGGAAACCAAAACACTATTGGAAGCGACAGAGATCCCATTTTCAGTGGATAATTTTTGACAAATTCATTTTCTTGTCTTGGTACTCAGTTAGCTCATATCTAATCTAATCATCCTCAATATAAAGGGCAAACTGAGAAAGTAAACAAATGGTTGGAATGATATCTTTGTTGCTTTGTATCTGATAGACAAAAAGAATGGGCCAAATGGTTGCCTCTGGCTGAATGGTGGTATAACACTTCCTTCCATACTGCAGCCAAAGTGACCCCATTTATGAAACTTTATGGGTATCATCGACCATCTATCACATCATATTTAAGAGAAACTTCTAAGGTTCAAGAAGTGGAAGATCACATCGAGCAGCAACAACAAGTTCTCCAACTTTTAAAGAATAACTTCACTTTGGCGCAAAATAGAAAGAAACAATAAGTAGATCAACAACGTAACAAAATAAGTTTGATGTAGGTGACTAGATATTTCTATGACTACAACCATATAAAAATATGTCCCTCAAGAAATATAATAAGGATAATAAATTATCACCAAAGTATTATGGTTCATACAAGGTGTTGCAAAATATTATTACTATGGCATACAAATTGGAGCTTCCTGCAACATCTGAGTGCACCTAGTTTCCATGTTTCATGCTTAGAGAAGATTAGAGGTGACAAGCTCCTAGTTCAAAAAATATTGTGAGAACTTGATGAGGAAGGAAAAATCATATTGGAACCTAATATAGTCACAAAAACAAGAACTCAACAACTACGAAATCTATCAATTTCGGAGTATCTCATCAAGTGGAAGAACTTACTCGCTGGAGATTCCACATGAGAGGATGGGAATTTTTTACAGAAGCATCAATAACTACTCAAGTGTTGAGGAAAACACTTTTTTGAAGGCGAGGGGCATGTTAGGTTCCTATAATAATAGTGATTCCCCATTAATATTGTCATTACAACCCTTATTGTTATTGTTGTGGCCCTATTGTGCCAAAATTGTTATTATTGTACCCCATAGAAGCCCACTAATGTTATTGTTCTGCCCTTATATTATTAATTTTATGTCGACATTATTTATATTGTGACCCCTTAGACTCCTATATATAGAAACAATATTTTTTCATTTATGTAATGTAAAGGAGGTTTCCCCTGAAAGAGGTTGATTTTTAAGTCATTGATCTACCTTTTCTTCTCTTTTGTGAGTTCATTCCATAAGACAGGGTGCTTGCTAAGAATGATAAACCACAACAAAAGGGTGCTTGTTGTGGCATGCTAAACCACTCCTTGAGTGCTAGACACAACAGAAAAACCTGTTGGCATTATGGCTAAAGTGTTGTCCTTGATGGCAACCCATACAGGTGATGGATCACTGTACAACAGGTCAATAGCAAACATTGATGAACAGCTCTCAAATATTGAAGAAAATAAGGAGTACGCAGGCACACCATTCAAAAGGTGGGTACACGCAGGCATGTCTTATATAAAGTGCGTAAATACCCGTAGGATACCCATTCATTGGGTGCGTACACCCAGTGCACGCACTTCAAGGCAGTTAAGCGCCCACACATGGGGTTTTCTCATGATATTTAGCCGATGGTATTATGTTATCATGGTTTTGGCCCATGGTATTGTTTATTTTATTATTATTATTAAGCCCCATGATCCTTGATTTGAGGAAGAGCTTGCCTATATAAAGCAAAGGAGATCATTTGGCTTAAGTATGTTTTTGGTTGAATATCTTATGAGGGCAAGATCTAGTCTAGATCTAAATAAGGCGAATCTACTGATGGACTAAGATCTCTTCGGTGCATGTTCAGATCTATAGATCTGACTCTTTGGGTTCTTTCTGAAGTCTTGAAATCATCTATGCCCGAAGGTACGCAGGTACAGTGAGAGAAAAGTGCGTACATACGCAGGAGCGTAGAGTTTCAGGTGCGCTGGTACGCAGGCACAGAAGGGTTTCATGTGCGCCAGTACACAGGCACAGAAGGGTTTCAGGTGCGCCAGTACGTAGGCACAGAAGGGTTTCAGGTGCACCGGTACGTAGGCACAGAAGGGTTTCAGTTGCGCCGGTATGCAGGCACAGAAGGGCTTCAGGTGCAGATGACCACAGGCAGTTCAATGGACTGAGAGTGAGGTACAGAGGCTAGCAGTTGAGAAGGGTGCATACTTGTATGCAGGCTACCAGTTGAGAAGGGTGCGTACTTGTATGCAGGCAAGCAATTGAGCAGGGTGAGTACTGTAAGCAGGCAAGCAGTTGAGCAGGGTGCTTACATAAGTAGGCTAGCAGTTGAGCAGGGTGCTTACTTCTCTTAAAATCTTTGTTTATCATTGTTGTGTTCTGGGTTTGGTCCTATTATTGTTGATCTGGTTACTACAGTTGACTGGGTGATTCTCTTATACTTGATGATCATTTGATGCTTATGGATCCAGTTTGAAATTTTATGAAAAGTGGTCCTTGTAAGAAAAGAAGTAGGGGGTTGTAGCTCCCTTCCAGGAGAAACTGGAAAATGAGAGA
>APFE030957823.1:5538-29330 GCA_000404065.3 Pinus taeda
CTTTGAATTCCTTCAAAATAAATTTTCAAACCAATCTTAAGCAAAAATTTAAAAAAATCTACACACCTTTTTTCACTTTGTAGGAGTTCGATATTGCCTATGATGTATCTCTGTACTTTCGGATCATCTAGTTCTAAAATTGCAAGTTGTAGTAGCCCTCTATGTCCTCTTTCCAATGCCACTAGTCTGATCAAAATTGAATTCTCCAAGGAAGAGTTATGCAAAATCTCCCACAGTGACATGCTTATAGACTAGTTCAATAGAGTGAACTTGTATGACGTACCACGAGTCACTGTTTCAACCTTTGGCTCTAAAAAAATACATAAAACAAACTAAAATTTGTTCTCTTTCTACACCTTCTTACAAAATTTCAATCTAATGCTCAGAGAGAAAGTTATGACGATTTTCCCCAGGTCACCTATTTGGAATGTAATTCAGGAGTCTGCAAGAAGACCAACTTCCTCAGATCATATCTCCGCAAATATACTGGAAAAAGTTCTAAAATTCGGACCCAAGATTTAGCGCAAGTTCTTCTCAAATGGGTTTTGTTTTTTAGCTTCTGAAACATCACAGAAAAAAAAAATTATAGTGAAAATTCCACGATGACCTATTTGGAGCAACGAAACCCTAGAATCCAAAGCTCTGATACCAAATGTTATGAAACCAGTTCAAGAAAAAGATAGAAAAGATAGATCCATGCCTTGGAATTTAGCCTCTTCGAGGGGGCAACCTCCTTTACATTACATAAATGAACAATTCTTGAATGATACAAATGAAAAAACCTCCTTTCTATATATAGGAGTCTATGGAGTCACAATATAACCCAGCCAACCTAACAATAATAACATAAAGCCACAAAAATAACAATAGAGGGATTCTATGGGGCACAGTAGCAACAATATGGGGACAATAGGGGCACAAAAATATTAATAAGGGGTACAACTACAATAGTAATGGGGTAATCACTAGTATTATAGGGACCCAACACAACCACACATACCAGACACTCTTGGAGGTTCAGAATGTTCTAGATTTTCACCTCCAGGATGCCCTATTATGCCACGTAGGTCAACTTTGTGTTCCTTCAAGTGAGCATTCCAAGATGATTTGGGAAGCGAACTAGAGTCGGTATGCTACGCATTTCGGGGTTCAAAAAATGATGGAAATACTGTAGAAGTATTTCTATTGGCCGAATTTTCAAAAATATGTGGGGAAGTACATTAGATCCTACACTACCTGTGCCACTGTCAAACTAACCATCAAGAAGTAAGGCCTCTATACTCCATTTCCTACCCCTAGTCATCCTTGGGAATCCATCTCCATGGATTACATGTCAATCCTTCCTTATAATATGCATGGAAATGACTGTGTTTTTGTGGTCGTCTATAGATTCTCGAAGATGGCCATTATGAAGGCCTGCAAGAAGAATATCGCAACAAAAGCCACTGCTAAACTCTTCTTTGAATGAGTGTGGATACACTTTGGGATCCCATAGTCTATCATCTTAGATTGGGATAGCAAGTTCCTCGGTACATTTCGGTCTAGTCTCTGGTCGATGCTAGACACCAAACTCATTATGTCCAAAGCTTTCCATCCCCAAACTGATGGCCAAATAGAGGTCATCAACAAGATGATCGTACACATTTTGGACATGTACAACTCAAAGCATCCACACACATGGGATGACAGCCTCCCTTATGTTCAACACAAATATAACTGGGCTTTCCATAGGTCAACTAGCCACAGCCCTTTTTAGGTGGGCTTTGGATTCCAGCCACTATGTCCCATTGATATGGCCACGCCATTTGCAGCTACTCAGGAAGAATCAGCTCATGTCTAGTTTGAAATCGATAAGGAAGAAAAATCCATTCAGCACATCCAACATATCCTCTAGTAGGTCCATGACATTTTGGAGAAATCAAATGCCAAGTCAAAGCAACAACGTGATCAACATCTAGTGCCACACAAATTTCATGTGGGCGATAAAGTTTGGTTTCATTTGGGAAAGGAATGCCTTACTGGAGCCTATCGAAAACTCAAACCACTACAATATGGTCCTTACACCTTTACCAAGGTTGTGGGAGACAATGCGTTTGAGCTCAACATTCCCTCATTCATTGGCCTACACCCAGTGTTCAATGTGGACCGCCTTCAACCATACTTTCCACCATTACTAGACACATCTGACATTGAAGAACAACTCACACCAACAGATTTAAATGAATATTGCATAGAATAAGCTGAAACTGAATGGATCATGGACATGCAGATCAAGCACACTCACTAGCAAATGATCCAACTATATTGAGTTGTCAAAGCAGGACAACTCCTTAACCAAGGCAAGTGGCTCACCAGGGACTAAGTTCAGCCTAAGTTTCCTCATCTCATGGAGGAACTCAATGCAATGGGGACCATTGCTTCCTAAGGGTGGAGGAATGATCTAGGTGGATATTGGTCCCACCCTCTAATTCCACTTGGACCCCCACCATTGTTTCTTTCAGTTTTTCAGTTTCCTTAATTATACCACACTTTACTATTTTTAGCAGTTTCTCAGGTCCTAAACTTTTGGAGCCATTTTAAAGCCCTATACAACATTTTTTCGGCAATCAACCACCAACGATTAATAGGAACAATCATCTTTTCCTTCGTATTCCTCAAAGAGATCTTCCCAAAAGGGTATCATGCACATCAAATGGAGATAATATGACTAAGTCACAACCCCGGGAAGTTGGTTGTCCAACTAACCCCAACGAGGACCATAAACTCTTGGTGTTACATCTCCTCGGGTTAGGGTTTTGGTTGTTTAGGGTTTTCTCTTATTTTTCAATAATGAAAAGGCCCTTGATCCTCATTGTAATGTAGTTTAAAGCCTTGTAGTCACCACATCACTTATGAGAGATAAGCTAACATCGCCTGAGCTAGTCTTGTGTCCATTATATTTGTAAACATATTTAAGCATTTGATATTAATGAAATGAAGTGCTATTTCTACTGCATATTTGTATTTATGGTTATATCTGTAATTGTTTGTGTTCCTATTTAAATTTGGATCAAATATACTGCCAAAACCTAATCGGTCTCCCTAGGTTGAAGTACCAAAAAGGCCTCACACCTTTTGGGATAGGAGCCTATTGACTGGTTAGAAATAGTTGCAATATTGAGCATGTTTATTTTTTCTACCTCCTTTTCTGCATACTTGTATTCATATAGAGTGTAAACACCACATCTCAAAGGAAATGTAGGCCAAGCCTGCTTTTTAGAACTCCTAAGGGTTTTGGATGTTCCTGCTGTTATTATTTGGTAGGCCAATTCTCAAGCTAACAGATTATCAGGTACATACAAAGGAAGGAAATGGGCTCTTGCAAGACCATCATAAACCCTTATGTATGTAAACTTGTCTTCCCCGAAATAGTTCCCTACAGCAGTCAAGTCAATATCTGCTTCCTTGGAAATCTTTGGGGCAAGCTTATCAAAAATGGCATAATAGATAGGTAACATGAAACCATTACAGATTTGGTACAAGTGGTCTTTATAGTGTGCCTTCCATAACATTTGATGATAAATGTGGATTGGCTTAGGGTCTTGCGAAGTCCATCTCCACCCAAGTACAAGATATTCAGAATTAAAGCAAAGAGTATCCATAATATAAGCACTGTAATAAAAAGGGGGAATAGTCCTAGTGGTTATGCGTGTATTTGATCTAAATTCAAGAATTGCAGTGACTAATTTATCCAACAATATGTTTTCCCAATCCATCACTTCACTATTAACCGCCACTTCCATTAAAAGAACCATTTCAATATTGAAATTTGCAGAATCATGCAATCCCCAAATTCTATACATCATTGCCTTGACATAACAGTAAGGAGAAGACAACGATTCTTCATAGTACTTACCTGATGATTCATGTTTTTGCTTTGCGGGATTCTGTCTCCACTGCCTAATTGTGGCCGATTCAGTCTCGTTCTCGTCTGTAAAATTTTCAAGAAAGGCTTTGTTGTATTTATTTTTAGGTTCAGGCAAGTGATGCATCTTCCTTAAGTCATCAGGCTGAAATGAGCCAAAAATCCTTCCGTCAACTGTGCAAAATGTTCTATTTAAAACCAGAATTTCTTCTACCGCCCATCTCGCTATATCAGTGTATGGAAGAATTTTCTCACGTGCTACTATCCTGTGCAAATATGAATCAGCTGAATCTTTAAGGGAAGCTTCCATTTTACTAGTTGAATCTATAGTAACTTCTCCCGATACTTCCTCAGCCTCCTCTGCTTCAATTAAATTGTAGATGCTTTGCCAACTTGTATTTCCAAAGCCAAGACATGTAGTGTCTGATATTAAACCTTTTTTACTTGGTCCTGGATCATTGGTTGACTGCACTGTTTCTGTAGGAGCCGTTGCTGCTACAGATTTCTTAGATTTCTTTCCCATTCATTTCAAATTCGTTATTTCAGCGGAGTGCTGCAAAAGGAATGAAACCAACATGATACAGAGAATAGCTAGTATAACACAATATCAAAGAATTATGTCAATTGGAATATAATAAAGGAATATAGTGAAACTGCCGCAGATGGAATCTAACGGAAAATCTCGCCATAACTGCTTCATTAATTGGCCGTTTAACCTGTCAATCATGGTAAAGGAGTTCATCAATACCCATTATATCATTTATATGATGAATGATCCATTCAAGCATGGCTTAGATTATTTGATGGATAGTCAGAGGGAAATCACAATTGGTGAGGTAATGTGAACGAAAAGGCTTTAATAATAGTCCAAAATATCTTTCGATCACCAAAAGGTGATACACTGCATGCAAGCCTTTTTAAATATGCTTTGAAACATGCGCCTTGATTTAATAGATTGTAATCGGGGATGGGTTTGGGTCATATTACTTATTCCATTGCAACATTACCAATCACTGATGGAAATACACCTTATCGCATCGGAGGATTTGAATGTTGCATAGTTCATGTATTGGGTTGTTACGGCTAACTACCGATGGTGATACACTTTATCGCATCGGAGAGATAAGGGAGGTGTTTCTTTATGCTATGTGTTTTGAATTTTCCTGATATCCGATGGCGATTTTCTTTTCGGATCGGAGTGAGTCAATCGGCCTTTTATATATGTTTTTCTTATCATTGTGATATGTGATCTTGCGATCGCTTTATCGCAATAACAAAAAACTTTTCTAATTATTTAAAAGACCTACTTTATTTTAATTCAAAAGGTTTATTTTAAAATATATCATTTACATTGGGCCTTTTGATAAGGTTTTTCTAATGATGAGTTAATACCAATTTATTCACACATCTAAGTTTAAAAGGGACCCATTTCATATTATGAGTTTTAATTAAAATTTTTATGAAATGGGGGGTTGTTGTAGAACACAACAATTGGGGATTCACTCGGAGAAATATTTATCTTTAAGAAATTAATTAAAATACTTAAACTTTATTAATCTGGAAATCTTATCTGATAGAAAAATTATAATATAACTAGGCAATCTTAAATTCTAAATATAATGATAACTATTTCTGCTATTTTCTTCTCGTACTAGAATTGAATACATTCTATGTTTTAAATTAGCCTTAATTGGTTTATAATGATAAAACAAAAAACTTTTTTAACTTGTCTTTATAATGATTCATTTGTGATAGGTAGAGCCTCTACTACCAACAAAATTTTATAGTCTCGACAGGAATACCTTTTAACCATTTGATCATTCATTATCCCATCCATTTCAGAGTACAATTTAAAAATAATGAACCAAAAATATGTTTCCGTATTTTTGTATCACTTTTTCTTTTTTCTTATTTTGTAAGATAAAAATCCACTTTCCTGGTTTGGTGGCCAACTGTTTGAGAATGCCATTCACTGGTTGTAATTTAACTGAACAAGCTGGCTCGTGATGAGACCCCTTGTCTTATAATTATAAGCCATTACCCTGTTTTGGTGTGCAGTATTGGTAATGTCAGTTGAACTATTCCCCTATGATCATGGTAAGCAGACTTGTAATAAGACCTCTTATCTTTTATATCGAATATATTTTAGAATTACACTCTGAGTAATTATAAGCTTTGATGAATGGGATGAAAAATTTTCTCCTTAAAAGAACATGGATGATAGAGTAAGAGTTGAAGATGCTAAGATTGAATCAATTTCTGTTTTGTATTGATAATCGTTTTCAGGCCACTTGAAAACATTAAAATGATTTATAGTATTTCTAAATCTTGAGAAGATTTCACGAAAATAAAATGCGGTTTTCAGAATCTAAATATACCTAATTTCCTAGAAATTTCTCTTTCATTTAAGGCTTCCATTTTTCAAAAGTAAATATCATAAGTATTTCTTTTGAGTAACTTTTTTGATATAGCAAAAACCAATGAGAGGCTTCTTACAACTTTATTTTCTCAAAATGCTAAAAATAAGTTATGTACACAAATTTTGTTGAAACTTGAATATTTACAGAGGGAGAAGGGGTTACCTCCTCAATTTAAGAATTTTTTCAAGATAAGGCCATTAACAGGAAGAGAATCTCTCTTTCCTGATAGATCTTGCAATATGAAAGTAGAAGGACCTATCTTCTCGTTGATTTGAAATGGTCCAAGCCACATTTTCTGGAACTTAGTGTGTTTTTCTTTATCCTCATGGGCTTTGTCCCATTTCAAAACTAGATCACCAACTTGTAATTGCTTTGAACTGGTTGAAGTTGTATCAAAAGATGACTTGATAATTTGCTGATGTTTTGCATGTATAATTCTGGCTTTTTCCCTTTCTTCTTCTAGTTTCAAAATTTGATCATGTCTTAGTTGAATAAAAGATGAGGGACTTTCTTCAATAAACTGCATTAAAGGTAATGATGGGAGTACTAAATTTGCTGGTATGACAGCTTCCTTTCCATATACTATATTAAATGGAGAAGTGCCTATGGAGGCCTTATGTGTTATTATGTCAGCCCATAGTGCAAATATCAAAGATTTATGCCAGTTTTTATGATTCTGCTCAATAGTTCTCTTAATAATTTTGATAAGATTTTTATTGGTGGATTCTGCTAAACCATTACCTGGGGGTAGTAATTTGTAGAATACTTCAATTCAAATTCTCTTTTGATGGCAAACTCAAATATAGAATTTCCAGAGAAATAAAATGCATTATAAAAAACAAGAGCGTTTGAGACACCAAACCTGGTAATAATGAATTGATCTATGAATTCCATGATTGCCTCATAGTTTGTTGTCTTTAAAGGAATTGCTTCAACCCACTTAGTGAAGTAATTAGTGGCTGTAAGGATATATCTATGCGATTTGGATGAATGTGGAGTGATTTTCCCAATGATATTCAATCCCCATTGTTCAAAAGGTTGTTCAATGTTAACTGGTTGCAAAGGGAAAGTTGGCTTCTTTTGTCTTCCACTGGAGGTTTGACAACTTTGGCATTTACTTACATATTTGTGAGTATTCTCTGAATAGGGTTGGCCAATAATATCCAGCATGAATGATTTTGTGAGTTGTTGTATCAGCTCCAAAACGTCCTCCTGCTGGTCCGTCATGTAGCTCCTGCAAAACCTTTTGCGCTTTAGGTTTTTCTAAGCATCTTAATAAAATTGAATCATAATTTCGTCTAAACAATACATCATCTAGAATTATGAAGTTTTTCACTTAAAATCTAATGGCATGTTTGTTTCTATAGAAAATATTAGAAGGATCGTATCCATTTCTCAAATAGAAAATCAGATCTGCATATTGCGATTCAGGATCTGTGATACTTATCTAATTGATTTCTTTAGTGTCTTTTGTACCTTCAAGTTCCTGAATATTGGATGCTCCTGTTAACAACCTGTAAAAACCTTGGCCTTTGACAATATTTGCTGGTTTGATTTCTGGGTCATATTCTTGTAATGTTGTGACCCAATTTGTTCTCTTTTCTCCTAATTCCCTTTGAACTAATAATTGTCTTACTACTGAAAAAGGAACTATAAATTTTGTTTGAGCTTTTAAGAGAAAGGGTTTGTAGTGTTTTATGGCTTTATATGCAGCAAATGCTTGTTTTTCAACTTCCGAATAATTAAGTTCAGCAACTTGAAGATTTGAGCTATAAAATGAGATTGGTGCTTCCAAGTTTTGATCGTTAATATGAGTTAGCACCGCTGCATAAGATGAAGCAAATTCAAGGGTATATAGCATGAAATGTTTTGAAAAAATAGGAGTGCTTAAAGTAGGTGCATTTATGATTGATTTTTTCATGGAATCAAATGCCTCTTTTTCTATAGGCCCCCATTTACACACCAAATTTTTCTTGATCATGGTTTGTAATGGTAAAATAATCTGGGAAAAATCTCGGACAAATCTTTTTACAAAGTTAATTTGACCTAAAAATGATTGTATGGACTTTTTATTATGAGGGAATGGAATATCAGAAATCTCTTTAATTCTATTTGGATCAATGTAATTGCCATCCTTCGAAACAATGAAACCCAAAAGCTTTCCTTGATTAAGAGCAAAAAATGACTTCTTTGGATTGAGTGAGATACCATACTATTTGCAGCGTTCAAAGATTTGTTTTAAATGATGTAAATGATTCGACCTCTTTCTGGAAAATACAGTAATATCATCTAAATAGACAATTACTGATTTATTAATCAAACCTTTGAATGCTACGTCCATTGCTCTTTGGAATGTAGCTCTAGCATTGATAAGTCCAAAAGGCATTTTTGATAAGCATAAGTTCCCCACTTGGTTTTGAAGGTAGTTTTGAGCCTGTCATCGGGGTGGACCAAAATTTGGTTATATCCTAAAAAACCATCTAAAAAGGACATTAACTCAGAACCAGCTACTGAATGGAGTGTCTGTTCCATGGTAGGTAAAGGGAAGTTATCCTTTTGGCTTGCCTTATTAATATTTCTGAAATCGATGCAAATCCTGATGTCATCATTTCTCTTTCTAACTAGCACCATATTGGACACCTAGTTTGAATGTCTGACAAAAAAAATTATCTTAGCCTTTAAGAGTTTATTTAGTTTAGTATTTATTTGACTCTCAAGCTTAGGATGAATTTTCCTTAACTTATGTTGCACTGGTTTTTGTTAAGAAAGGATTGGAATAGTATGTTGAATGATCGATGTATTGTATGTTTTCAAATCATCATATTTCCAAGTGAAGATATATTTATTCTTACGAAATAGTCTAATGAATGCAATTCTTTCTTCTGAAGAAAGTCCTGATCCTAAACTAATGTTTTGAGGATTTTCCTCAGTACCTAGGTTTACTAATTCAAATCTTAAAGCCGAACTCTGGAGCTTTGAATTGGTCACCTGTTTAAACCTGTCTTTAATATCAAAAAGATCTTCAAGCTTGAGAATTGGTTTAGGTATTGAGTTTTCTTCTTGCTTTTCCTTGATTTTAAGGTCATCATCAATTTTATCAATGATTTTATTATCATAATATTTGTCAGAAGTCAAGAAATTTAAAATGTCTTCATCATGATTGAACACTCTCTAATTGGTGACATTATCGGGGATTGATGGTCTACACATTAATTCTACTGAAAATATGCCTGGGTTGTAATCTTCAGATGGAAGGAGCTTGGAGGCAACATTAGCTAGTAGGTCGGCTACTGTGTTCTAGGACCTAGGGATGGGAGAAATATTGAATGCTAAAAATTGAGATATGAGTTCTTGGACCAAAGACTGATAGTGTTTGAGATGACTAGAAAGGAAATGAATTGTATTTCTAACTTGTTTTATAACAATTTCTGAGTCTCCGAACACTTTCAAATATTGAACTTTAAGACCAATTGCTTTATAGAGTCCTTGAACTAAGGCCTCATATTCGGTTGTATTGTTTCTGCATTCAAATTTGAATCTGCATGATAACATAGTTTTTTCTCCCTCAGGGCTGACTAAAATAAACCCTGCTCCTGCACCTTCACTAGATTTAGACCCATCAAAGTATAGTGACCAAAATAAAGAATTATTAACAATTTTATTTACAGTGTACTCAGCAATATTGACACATCTTGATTTATCGGTTTGTGAAAAAATTTCAATTTGAGATGTGAAATTATTAACTGAGAAAGGAGATGGTTAGGCAGTGAAATTGCCAAAGAGTGATTCGGATGACTAATTCCCCAAAATATTGTTATTGAATGATATTGGTTGATTTTCTTTCTCGAATTCAGTAACAATGTGGGTCACGTGTTTATCCCGATCAATCTTGATCTGATTTGGCTTTCCTTTATAGGGTAGCCACATATGGGATCAATCGGTGGAAATATAACCATGGAGTTTCTCAAACCAGTCTCTACTCAAAATCAACCCATAAAATTCAGGTATATCAGCAATTAAAATATCAATCCTTTGAAGCACTCTTGGATCAGCTAATAACCTAATAGTTACTGAGTTGATTTCTCCTAAAACTTGGACCTTAGTTCTATCCAGCTGTACAATGTGAATTGCAGACTTTTGGGGTTCAGTGTTTAGTTTGGACAAAACTAAAGCTGGCATAATATTAGAGGAAGCCCCTGAGTCAATCAAACAGTTGTATAGATTTCTATTACAGATCTCATAGGTAAAGAGGAAAGGAGGAGTATGTGAATTTGATCTATCTCCAATTAAAATGGCGTCAGTAGCTTCCACTCTACCAGGAGGTGGTTGGCCTTAATAATTAGCAGCTTTGGATAATACAACATTAGGAAGAGGTCAAGAAGGTACAACATTTAGCTCCTTAAGAAGTAATTTATGTTGATGTTTGAGTTTGCTAAGTTCAAACACAGTAATATTTTCCTTTGAATTCTTCATGTCTTCGATAATATTGTATTCCATAGAATCTGTAACTACTAGTGTCTTACATGTTGAAGGTGAACTTGAAGATGATGGTTGATTTTGGGATGGAATTGTTATAGCTTTCTTTGTGGGAACATTTTCTTTGGTGGTAGTGGTACCTGCATTCCTTTTCTTCGAAGTTGACTGAACATGTTTAGGAGTACCCTTATTCCTGGTAGACACAGGGAAAGCTTCACGTTCATTTTCTATATCGGAATTAGGTAAAATAAAGTCCCACATCCCATGACATTCTATAGTCTCCTCTTCTTCAGGTTCCATGGATGATAAGATTGTTTCATCCTCTTCTTCCTCTTGAGGCTCTGAATCTACATTGGATATAGAATTTGGGGGTTTTGATTGAGGTTTCATAATATTTATAAATGGCCTTTTTGTTGAAGTCTCAGCTACTTGCTTTTCGATTTTTACCATCTCATTTGACATAGTCTTGAGAACTTTTTGGAGACCCTCCATATCATATGGATCTTTAGGGGTTTTCTTCTTTGACTCATCTTTGAAAGAAACTTTTTTGGGTTTTCAATCTTCAAGAGCAGCTTTCTTTTCTAAAGCAATAATGTGTTTCTCTACAGCAAGTACCTATTTCATGTTTTCAACTAAATTTGGTTTTGTAGCTCTATCTACAAAAATAGCTATATTTGAGGGTAGGGCTGTTATATACCACTCGCTTCTGATTTTCTCACTTGGTTTAGAGGCGGTTGGAATCTTATTCAAGAGTTTATTGAATCGTCAGTTGAACTCCTTTATAGGTTCTTTGGATTCTATCCTAAGATTCAAGAGATTGTTGATTAATGTTGCTAAAGATTTGTCATCAGCATACTTAGTCAGAAACTGTTCTTGAAAAATGTTCCAACTCATAATGGATCCAAAGGGTAGGGGAAAATACCAAGACCTAGCTGATCCTTGTAAAGTATAAGGGAAAATCCTAACAACAACATCTTCCTCTGTCACTCCTTTTAAATTAACTGATAACATGAAATTGTTAATATGCTCCTCGGCTTGTGTCCCTGTATCTGGATTAAATTTCGGCAACCACTTTTCAAGAGAATTTGGCAATGGGTATAATGGTGCAGGCATAGTGACCGCACCAGGACTACTCCATGGATTTTGAGCCATTGTCAAATTAATAGTAGATGATATTACCAATGAAATTCCAGATGTTTGAGAAGGAATCAATATTGAGGTTTGAGGTTGGGATGTTGAAGTTTCCGATCCCTATTGAACAACAATGTGTAATGGAGGGGTGAATGGCTGACTTCGCACTAGAAAAGATGAGATGGAGGATGATGATGAGAAAGTCTCACTGTCAGATCCTTCAGTGGTATTTTTTTCCTTTTTCCTTTTGGGTAAAGGAAACTCAGTAGGTTCAATATCAAGCTTCTCGCTTTAAAGTTTTGTGAGAGGGTGAGGTGGATTGAATTATGAAGTTTCACTGGCTTGAGATACCTCAGATTTCTATGGTGATATCGAAAGCCTTGAAGTTTATGGATGAGAGACTGAACTTCAGGAGACTCAGGACTTAATCGTTCTGTGGTATGTTGGGTTTGAGTAGTTGTAGTTGACCCCTCTTCTTCTCGTTTGAATACTCGTGTTCCAACATGCAAACGGGAGGTCCGAGGTGAGGTGGAGGGAGATTTACTCTCAGAATGGGCTATAGGTTTGGGTTTTCTCGCCATTCATAGTTCAGGCCCTCCTTCTAGCACCAAAAATGTTGATGCCTTGAAAATCATTGCAACAACATCGGGGAAAACCACCCAGTCTGGATCTTAAAGGCAGCTCCTTTTCCGTTTTGTGTTCTAGCTCTGACTGGAAATAATGGGACCAATTTCCCAATAATTTGAAGATGGGATGGATAAGTGGTGGATTTCTGATATCTAATGATAATGGATGATGATTTAATCTACAAAGTAAAATTATAAACAACTAATCTATCCCAGGAAATTTCTGCTTTAGTGTAACTTTTGATTATCTTTATCCACAAACAGGCATATAGATGAATCTATTAGTAAATAAAGACATTTATTCATATGATAATTACTTTTTTCAAGTAGTTGAACAAAGTAATGATTAAAACATTATTACACTATTCTTCATATATCATTGACATAAATATGATTCAAAGAATAACACTCCTTAAACATTCAATAGTGATAAACATAAGGACTGATGTTAAAACACACATATATATATCCAATGATAGCAAGATTAAATAAATGTTGATTCACATTAAATAATGAAGCAAGTGCATAGATAATAGTACCATATGTTATTTGGATCACTCCTGATATCAATCACATTCAATTTCTTTCTTCTAACTTAGAAACACTTCCACAATAAAGCAATAGTGCACATATCATCAGAGCTTTCTTCATTAAAATTCAGAATACTAACCCAGTCTTCATAAAAAAAATATATCAGAAGTATAATAGTGTAACTTACTGATTTCAGTTTATACAGAAAATGAGGGCCCTTTCCAAATGCATGAAAGGGTCTATAAATACTATCTAAGCGAACTAATTATGAAATAAAAATGCTACTAGGTGGTATAACTAGATCATGAAAATCTCCTCAAAATAGGCTTGTTTCAGTCAGCATCATAATTCACTGTTTTGAATGATCTTACTTTGGCTTGAGCTGGCAAATAGCAAGAATTGGTTGCAATTCTGGAGCGTGACTCAGACGATAATGTAGCTGGGTTGAATATGTGGCATCATGAATTTCGGGAATCATGTAACCGATTGCATCGGTTAAACATTTGAGCGCTACCCTTTGATTGTATGGCTTAATTAGGAAATACTAAAAGGTATCCCAAGTTAAATTTTGGATGTCGACGATTAATTTCCCATTCTTCTCCAATTCTTGATTGCATGTTTGTTCCAATGCTTTGGCTGATGCTAATTTACCTGGAGTGCACTGTGAAATCAAGTTAGACAGATGAAGAGTATCATTTATTAACTCAATTAAATTACTGGTTGATAATCTGCATATTGAGGTTTCTCTTTCTGCTTTCATCAATTGTGACTACCATTCTAGGAAAAGGATTTATTTATGTGACTAGAATTTTAGGAAGATTCGTGGCTTGCCCTTCACTGGCTTCTTAGCAAGCAAGAAAGTTGGTTAAAGTCTCATCGGCCTGTTCAAAATCCTTCCTAGCATCCACTGATTTGTCAATTATTGATGAGGTAATCTCACAGAGGGGCTCAACCAGGGAAATATTATGACATAGCAATTTTAGCTGTGTAATCAATGCTTTATTGATCCAAAGAGCTTTAGACCTGAAATCTGATGGTTGAGGAAGACCCTTGAATTTTTCTACCTGTTGTGATAGTTGAGCGATTTTCTTATCCTTTGTCTTACTCATTTGTTAATTCATTGTATTCAGCTTGGCTAATGCTGCAGATAATTATTTTTGTTTCTGCGCCGTGCTCTGATCTGTCCTCTACTTCTCTTTGATCAATTGTTCATTTAATTGATTGTTTATCTGCTGCTGTTTTACTAGCTGTTGTAGTAACTGTTCTATTCTTTTTTGTCTCTCGGATACCTGTGACTATAAGGAAACAATTGTTTGGTCCTTTTCCTTGAGTAAATTTCTTACTTTCGATGCTTTATCCATAGTTGTTACCGAGTAAGCTCCCACATACTAAGAAAGTTTTGTCAGGTCTTCGGAAGGATTGAATTATTTTTTCCATACCACATTAGCCATCTCTGTTTGTATAGGTAAAATGGAAGATTGATCAAGTCTTCTCCTTTTCTTTGTCTTTTCACTACAGCCCTATGTTTGGGACTGTAAAAAACATCTAATGGTGGTATGTCTTCTATTTGCAAAACAGTCTTATCAGATGGATCCTTAGGAATTATTTTTATATTTTTTTGGTGGGTAGGCCACTAGTTCCTTCAATTGGAACCGTAGTTTTCACTGTCTCTTGAACGACTGTTACTTTAGGTGTGTTGAAACCTTATGAACCTTCAGGATTTCTTATAATGGAATCGAATTGTTGTCATTCTTTAAGGAGCTTGGGATCAATCTGAGTATCTATATTGATGTGTTCACTGCCCTTGTCCTGTTCTTTTTCCTGCTCTTTCTCCTGCTCTGGTTCATTTCCTTTTCCGGGAATCTTTTCTATAGCAATAGGTTTGTAAATAATTTTCTGTTCAGGCTCGCTTGAATGGGTTGTTGGGGTAGTCGCTAATAAGTCGAGAGGTAGAGTTTGCAACCTATGTTCTCTGAGCCTATTAAATTGTACCAGTCCTTCATCTTTATATCCCATTTTAGCCAATGTTTTTACCTGGAATAATGATTCTGCTGAAGAAAACAGGTCATCAAATTCATCTTTTTCATGTTCAAACTTTGTAAGTTTGGCTTGTTCAAGAATAGTATAGGAAACTTTCCTTGGATCAAATTGCCTGTTAGGAATGGTTGCAAGATTGAGCATGTTTATTTTTTCTGCCTCCTTTTCCACATGATTCTAATCAGGTAGAGTGTAAACACCACATCTCAAAGGAAATGTAGGCCAAGCCTGCCTTTTAGAATTCCTAAGTGTTTTGGATGTTCCTTCTGTTGTTATTTTGTAGGCCAATTCTCAAGCTAACAACTGATCAGGTACATACAGAGGAAGGACATGGGGTCTTGCAAGACTACCATAACCCTTATGTATGTGAACTTGTCTTCCCCACTAGTTCCCTACAGCAGTCAAGTCAATATCTACTTCCTTGGAAATCTTTGGAGCAGGCTTATCAAAAATGGCATAACAGATAGGTAACATGAAACCATTACAGATTTGGTACAAGTGGTCTTTATAGTGTGCCTTCCATAACATTTGATGATAAATGTTGATTGGCTTAGGGCCTTGTGAAGTCCATCTCCACCCGAGTACAGGATATTCAGAATTAAAGAAAAGAGTATCCATAATATAAGCACTGTAATAAAAAGGGGGAATAGTCTTGGTGGTTATGTGTGTATTTGAGCTAAATTCAAGAATTGCAGTGGCTAATTTATCAGACAATATGTTTGCCCAATCCATCACTTCACTATTAACCACCACTTCCATTAAGGGAACTACTTCAATAGTGAACTTTGTAGAATCATGCAATCCCCAAATTCTACACATCATTGCCCTGGCATAATAGTAAGGAGAAGAAAACGATTCTACAGTGTACCTACCTGATGATTCATGTTTGTGCTTTGTAGGATTCTGTCTCCACTTCCTAATTGGGGCCAATTCAGTCTCGTTCTTTTCTATAAACTTTTCAAGAAAGGCTTTTTTGTATTTCTTTTTAGGTTTGGGCAAGTGATACATCTTCCTTAAGTCATCAGGCTGAAATGAGCCAAAAATCCTTCCGTCAAATGTGCAAAATATTATGTTTAAAACTGGAATTTCTTCTACCGCCCATCTCACTATATCAGTGTATGGAAGAATTTTCTCACGTGCTACTATCCTGTGCAAATATGAATAAGCTAAATCTTTAAGTGAAGCTTCCGATTTACTAGTTGAATCTGCAGTAACTTCTCCCGATACTTCCTCAGGCTCCTCTGCTTCAATTAAATTATAGATGGTTTGCCAACTTGTATTTCCAAGGCCGGGACATGTAGTGTCTAAGATTAAACCTTTTTTACTTGGTCCTGGATCATTGATTGACTGCACTTTTGCTGTAGGAGCCACTGCTCCTACGGATTTCTTAGATTTCTTTCCCATTTGTATCAAATTCGTTATTTCAGTGGAGTTCTGCAAAAGGAATGAAACCAACATGATACAGAGAATAGCTAGTATAACCCAATATCAAAGAATTATGTCAATTGGCGTATAATAAAGGATTATAGTGAAACTACCGCAGATAGAATCTAAAGGAAAATCTCGCCATAACTGCTTCATTAATTGTCTGTTTAACCTGTCAATCATGGTAAAGGAGTTCATGAGTACCCATTATATCGTTTATATGATGAATGATCCTTTCAAGCATGGCTTAGATTCTTTGATGGATAGTCAAAGATAAATCGAAATCGGTGATTGGTAATGTGAATGGAAAGGCTTTAATAATAGTCCAAAATATCTTCCGATCACCAAAAGGTGATACATTGCATGCAAGCCTTTTTAAATATGTTTCGAAACACGCACCTTGATTTAATGCATCTCAATCGGGGATGGGTTCAGGTCATATTACTTATGCCACTGGAACATTGACGATCGCCAATGGCAATACGCCTTATCGCATCGGAGGATTTGAATGTGTCATAATTCATGTATTGGGTTGTTACAGCCGACTGCTGATGGCGATACACTTTATGCATCAAAGAGATGAGCGAGGTGTTTTTGTATGCTATGTGTTTTGCCTTTTCCTGATATCCGATAGCGATTTCCTTTTCGGATCGGAGTGAGTCAATGGGTCTTTTATATATGTTTTTTCTTATCAGTGCGATATGCCATCTTGTGATCGCTTTATCGCAATAACAAATAACTTTTATAATTATTTAAAAGACCTACTTTATTTTAATTCAAAAGCTTTATTTTAAAATATATCATTTCCATTGGACCTTTTGATGAGGTTTTTCTAATGATGAGTTAATACCAATTTATTCACACATCTAAGTTTAAAAGGGACCCATTTCATATTATGAGTTTTAAGTAAAAAATTTATGAAATGGGGGGTTGTTGTAGAGCACAACAGAGCCCAATCCAATATGTGTGCTCGACTGCCACCATGAATGTTTTTGCTCTTGGTTATCAAATGAGAAGGTGTAAGAGTGGGACAAGAATGAAATGCTCAGACAGTGAAATAAAATTGGCCCAAGATTGAAAAATTAAAAAAAGAGGTATGAACAAGTCTCATCAACAATAAGGAGAGATATATGATGAGAGGGATTAGTGAGCTAAAACCCCATAAGACATAATAACTAGGAACATGCCAGAAGTCAATTGCAAAGTAGCTGACAATAGGTCACCAACATGGAAAGGAACTAGTAAACACAAATTTGGAAAAGAAACATACATGAAACCACTATGTATCAGTCCATAACATCTTGTGTATATGAAAGCACACATACAAATATGGTGAAGTATGAGACAACTAATACAACCACCATGAGTAAGCATGGGAATCAGTGCCAAAGTTAAAATATATATATTATTAATATCGCTGCAACTTCAAATACATATCATCCAATTGGTCAGTACCCATTAGTGGAACATGGGTTGTTCATACCATTTACCAATGCTACAACCCTAGCCCCCCATTGCAAATCCACTCTACTAGCTGGCAAGAGATGAGTGGTTCTAGCTCTCAAGCATAAATTAACTATTTACCTTGGTCTCATCTCAAGTGATAAATTCCATGATAATGAGGCCCGAGGGAACATTTATAGAGGTGAGGTGATGCTTCACCTACCATGACCCTTGGCCTTCCCTCGTGCCCTTTCGACTACCCTCATGACTCTTGAGTTTATATAGTTCTTTCTCAAGCCAAAATGATTTTTCCATACCCAAATTAATCCTAACATAACTGTTGATATAATGGATGGCAATATTTACATTGCGATGAAGAAGAGAGTTGAGGATGTAGGGGTCCTCAAAGACCTTAGAATTCTTGTTGATCATATGTCGCAACGATGAGGTGCTTGGTCCTAGAATTGTCTCATTTTCTTGCTACTCTACCTCTCTTGCATTCATCAATTCTCTGGTGATGTGCCTCAGAATTTATTGAGAAGTTCTTGGAGCTTGCAAGACCACCTAGATCGCTATGCAAGCTTCATGATACATCCTAAATCTTACTCATAGAACGACATCTTGCTACCTTACCTTTTCCTTGGAGATATCTTGACTTCAATATCTGTTGTTGGCCAGGATCACACATTCCTGCAACATTGATCCCTTGCATCATTTTAGAAATCAATTCGACTTAGGTGTCTGTATAAATGGCAGGGATCTGCCTTCACAGGCTTAGTCCTACACATGTACACAATCATCAATTCAAAATCAAGACAAAAGTATTCTCATGAAATATAAGAAATAAATATTATAATTAAGAATGAACAAGAATTTTTAGCCTTGAAATTGATTGCAATTTCATGGTCACAAATTTGTGTGTTTCTCTATTCCATGTTTTGGGATCGAGGTGGCAACAATGGTCACTCTCCCTAAGTGGTAATATTATTATTGCAAAACTAATTTTCATCCTCCTTTTTCATCCTCAACACATGTTGGCCATTTTTGCATTGCATTATTTTTTAAACATTTACAAAGGTGCCAAGTCAAATTCTTTGGCTAGTGTTGTTGAATAACATGACCATTTGCACCCATTCGAACCTACCACTTCTTGAAATGTATCTATGAACGCTAGGGTTGTTGTGCTTGCTTGTTGAGCCTACATTCATCATCAACACCCATATTTGTGCTTCTCATGCCACCAAATTCCTCCTTCAATTCATATCCTTTGTTCACTATCTAACTAATAAGACGAGCTTGGCACTATAGCGAGAACAAGGACCCTTCAGAGAAATAATTTTTCCAATGATATATGGTAGTCTCTAGCGATTGTTCATGGGCATTGATGTTTCCTTTTTTCATTCGATGAATTAATTCATGCTATTGACAATTTTCTTCTAATGCATAGATTTCATGTGTCTTGAATCAACATGTCCTTATGCTACCTTCATGTCATATACTTCCATAAATCAATTCCATGTGTTGCATTGAATCTTAGAGGATCACTCAGTGTGTTGATTACTAGTTATATTTTTCATCCTTGAAAATACATTGACAAGTGGATCCTATGTGGTCACATAGTCACTAAAGGTGATAGGTCGTGCCAGTTGTCAACTCCTTTAGGCCCGATTTTGCAATCCGGTGACTTAAGATAGGTTGCACAATTGCATTAAGAAAAACTCGCATTAGTATGAATTTCCTCTGGCACGATTTTGCAATCATGCAACTTGGGAGAGGTCGCAGAGTCACATTGAGGGAAAGTCCGACTCAATGGGGTCACGTGGTTGCATATATCATGGACGCATCTTATTGGCACTTGTTTGAGGCTCCAAAATTGTGACCTTGCGATTCAGAGAGGTAGCATGGTTGTAGGTCACATTTAAAGCTTTCATTCCTAAGCATCACCTCCTATGGCTTTGTGGCTTGTCCAGTTGATGTGATGATTCAGTGATGTGTCCCTTTGTTGGCACCTCATTTGTCACCCATTGTCACATAGCTTGTAGTAAAATGTTCCATATGAAATCGATGTTATGGCTGCAGAATGCATGTTCCGTAGGTAGCCAAATATGCGCAGTACCCTCACCTCCATCATGTGGTTGGAACCAAACAACGAAGACACTTCCCTTCTAGTCATATATCATGTTTTTTTAGAAGAGTGATTGGCCTTAATGAATCTTGCAATGGGTTTTCATTTATATCTTTGTAACGCGTCGATAGGAAACTTCCACATTGTATAATTCAATTGGCTTTCGAAGTGGCCTGCTTAATCTTTCTTCCATCATGTTAACAAATATTGACGTGTGCATGTTTCCATACAGCCTTCACAAAGGGCTACCATTAAAAGTGTTAGGGTTTTGATCGCTAGAGACCAGTGCCTAGTGTTGTCACTCCCGTGATATAACTGGCCTCTCCTATGTCTTTGTTATAGGCATGAACACTTCAATGCTCTACGCACCATATCATCTCCATCATAGGTCAAGAGTCCAACCCAACGCCTTTGTGTATAACTTGTTGAAGTTGATGTTTACTTTATTTGATGGTTGAAATCAATTTCCCCAGTGATGCCTATGAAAGTTTATGGACAAGGAATAGATTGGAGACATGCTAATTCCGATATTAGATACATGTTGTTTCAATAGGAAACCAACCATTGTCCCTACAATATGTTGATCATCTAAACTTCGAATTTGTATGCCTCTTTCACCATCGTATTTTCATGGGTCGATGTCATGCGATAGAGTTAGTGCACGAAGCTGGAGAGATCCCTTCTCAATATATGATCTGCGTCAATTGGAATATATCAAGTAATGCATCTTGAATCAAACTAAGAACTTTTTGTAAACAGATAGACAAAGTTTCAACATCGTTAGCACGACCCTTTAAATCACTTAGATTGTGCCTCATCGCTGCCTCATAAATATCAATTTGCCCCTTTTATTCTATGCTCATTGATGACCACTTGAGAACTTATGTAATATGTGGTCAACCATTCACCTTTAGCGTGCTAAAAAAGGTAACTTTGTAATGTATAGATCTCATGGGTGTTGGTTGTTAGCGATGACCTAAATACTTCACTCTTCATATTGAAGAGGTGCCATCATGATCCTTAGTGAGATTACACAAGACCCTCACCTCCGCTATTGTCGAGGCTGTATGTATTAATTTAATATCACCTGTTAGTAATATTATATGTCACAAGAAAAGAATTTGCACTCTTAGATTTTAACACCTATGACTGTAATGAAGATGGGATCAAATACTTGTTATGGAGACATAAATACCTGTTACAAGCATGATAAATTAAGTGCATGTATAACATCCAAGGTTTTAACCTTAGCTATGTAAAGGACTCTTTATCAAATGCATCAATCCCCTTACCATGTGAACTGACTTCAAATTCAATGATGATTTTTTAGTTGTCATGTCTAGGACCAAAGCTATGACTACATCTTGGAGAGGGAAGAGATCTAGGTTACAATTAGGCAGTTATTAAAATCCCTTCAACCCTGGTGCATCGAGGATGATGTTATTGTCTATTGTCAATTCCATATTAAAGAAGGTAGGGGCTTTATTCCACCATCCAGGGTTTCAGGCGTGTAAGAAGGTGATACAATGCACAAACCCTAATATGTTTTGTGGAGATGAGGATAATGGGGAGGCAGTACCATCAACAAAATGTATCCCCATAAACCATAATGCTACTTCTATGATCATGCTTTGAGATAAGACGTGAAAAGTGAAGATGAGAAAGACCTTAGAAAGTGAGGATAGGGTTGGATATTTAATCACATGTGCCTAGGTTTATGAAGATGCTACAGGAAAGTCATGACACCTACAAATGCTAACGCACTCATCGAGATGGAGGATCTTCCAAGAACCAGTGTAAAATTCTCTGAAATGACTCTCACCAAGTTGCCATGCAATGTTGATGAGGACGCACCCCTAAAGGCATGCAAATTATGTAGAAAAAGGAAGGGGAACACTCCTTTGATGATCTAGGGTTTCTCCCCAACTTAATATCATCAATAGTAAAGAATTCCAAATTGAATGCATGTTTGTCCAAATATAGGTAATCTAATGATCATGATGCATATTATCCAAAGGTGAGTTTCAAAATCATGGGAGACTCTTAATGCCTCAATGGAGCTATTGACCTTGAAAACCCTAAGGTGATCCTGAGGCCTATGTCTGAGATAAAACATGATGTGTGGATGCAATATATGAGACATTAGAGGGTGCATCAACAGGGCTCTCTAGGAAGGGTCGCGGGGAGAGTAACTAGTTGAAGGTCTTATCAAAACTCTAGTAGCTAGGGGCAAGAAGTAGGGAAACCAAAATTTTGGATATGCCCCAAACAATGTGGGTGTTTTTGCAGTGGCTACAACAATTGGTGAACCACTAGTACAATCTAGCATCTCTACCAACATCCCTACAATAGTTTGAGTCTGGATAATGATGAAAGGGAATATTCAATAGTTACTATGGGTTCCTGTTACCTTGAAATTCATAGGTATGCCTTCCCTTTGTGTCTCAGTTAGGTCATGCTAGTGAGCAAACATCTAATCATAAGTTCACATATTCCAGCAGTTGATGTTGATGCAAATAACAAGGTAGATGAATTATTGTATTTAGGATTTTAAAAGTAAGTTTTGGGTTTACTCCATTGCCAACGGGCCTCGACAACATCCTGGTTGAGTCACTCCAAGAATTCACAATTGTTGCTCTGCTGCCAGTGAGTCTGGTCAGTACCCCGACAGAAACGTTGTGTTACCTCTCTACACAAGATGCCTTTCTTGATCCTTTACCCTTTATTTAACTTCATTTTCCTTTATGTGTGCATTTTCACTTATTACTGGGTGTTCATTGCATCAGGGAAAATGAGGGATCCTGACTTATTTTATGAGTAAGAGAGGTTGTTTATTATTTGATAGAAGCTAAGAGATATCTTGATTTAGGTTTTTCCTCATCCTAAGCTTCCACGTCTCATTTCCAATTAACAAGTGAACAAAGAACACCAGGCATTGAAACAAAATTCACCATGCTAAGCATAAGTTTCAAGTTATGGGTATAGGTCATTCAGACTTATTAGGGTTCCCCATGAGAAATTTGTTCTTATATTCTTTGTTAATAAATTAGACTCGTAGGAGAGATATCCTAGAGGAAACTTTGATGATTTTTTCTAAGAGAATTTACCCATTTGTGTAACCATCACAACTTCACACAATCGTTAGGGCTATATTTTTCGTTCTAGGGTTACGTGGCCAGGAAACTCTCCTAGGGTCTGAACATGAGTGAAGAGTTCAAAGCATTCACTCGAAGGTTTGAGAAAGTGAAAAAAGGTGTGAGAATCCATTCATAGTACCCAAGGTTCAAAAGCTTCATTTTCATTAAGCCTCATTCAACGATATGCAACATAGAGGAATTCTAGGCTAGGTCAAATGTGAGTGTGCGCCAAGCGAGAAGGGAGGTGCATGATGAAATCCAACAGATAGGGCTTGTGATGCAATATAATGGTATGTGCAGAAGCTATCAACTAACAACAAATAAAATAACTATAAAAAGATGTTATGTATGCTATGCAACAATGAGTAGTGCAGGAGTGTGGATGCAAGCCAGTGGAAAATTAAAAAGAAGGAAACTAAACCACCTATGGTAAGGAAAACAAAATGTAAGATATTTAAATTTTAAAGTGAATTATAATAAACAAATGAATTAGAAAAACGTAAAACCTAACTAATCTAAACCTTAATTCCTAATTTA